>JAYJME010004939.1:0-10504 GCA_036873775.1 Costaria costata
CTTAGTGACCCCGGATCTGACGTACGACTAGGGAGGGAGAAGGAGAAAGACGAGTGAAGATAATAAATGGGAAGATATAAATAAAAAAAAAGAAAAAGATACGCGTTCTTGTTCATGTCTGAAACGGCACTTAATGCGCCACACTGCTGTGTCTAATGGACATACCAGGTATATACGTATATACCGGTGCATATATGGCCATAAATATGTCGAACGAGTGCGTACTCGTTTATTTTTCCGGCCCATTCTGGGGTGTGGGGGGGGGTTGTATGGGTCGCCCTTGGTGCAGAAAGGTTTAATGTGAAGAACACACACACCCCTGGTTTGTGGTAGTTTGACAACGGCACTATTACTTGTTAGTTGTATCATACTCGTACTACTGCTGTACTGCTGCATAATTCGTACCAGGTATACCGGTATCATCTTGGTAGGACAAAAACGTTCAGTACGAACGTAAAACACGAATGAATGTATGATACAATACTTCGTATGCTACATGATGGGTAAGATGGATGCTGGATGTCTTCTCCAGTGGTTTTAACAACACACCTATACCTCCCACCTGCACGACGAGCGATGGAGATTGCGTCCGTCCGTAAACAGATCAATCCTTGACAAAACTGCCAAGAAAAGCCAATGGCTGCTTGCGGTACCAGGTAACGATGATGCAGCAGTATGGGACGGACCCTAATTTACTACTGTTTGTTATGCATGTTGTCCCTACTATGTTGGTCACTCACCACACGAGGCAGCTGATGCTATAAGCTCCTGCCTCGGCTCATGTCTTCTGACAAGAAAGGGTGAGTGGTTCCTCTTTCAAAAAAGAACAGTAACGCCCCCATAACAAATAGCGGGATACGGGTACACCATATCACCAGCCTACCCTGAACGGCCGGATACCGTATAGCACGCAAGATAACACACCCGCGGACGAATTCGAAGCTGCCTGTCTCCACAACACGGAGGGTGCAAATCCCGAGTTGTGCATCTGTCTACGGAAAGACCTCGACGAGATACTTCCAAATCCACCATAACACCAGCCTACCCTGAACGGACGGATACCGTATAACACGGAAGATAAACACACACACCCGCGGACGAATTTCGAAGCTGTGACTATCTCCACAACAGGGAGGGTGCAAATGCCGAGCGATGCGTCTATGGAACGACCTCCACGAGATATTCCAAAGCCACCATCTTTGTCGTCTTTTGCCGCACATGTTCTGGAGAAAATCGTGTCGGAAATTATTTCCAGGGTGTTTGCTATATTGCGTGTTATACGGTAGTCTGTTGGAGTTGAAGTGGTGCGTGCTTCAGCCCAGTAGTGGAAAGCGTGCTGCTGGGAGTATTGGAGGTCCATTTCTCGCTCCCATGATGGGTTGCAGAAGGCCCTTCCAGCGGGTTTCATAGATGGTGGCGATGACTTCGCCGCGGCCACGCACGGACCGACAGCTGGCAGTTTTCTCGACCTCCAAGCGCTCGACAGGCACGATAACGTCGCCCTCGGTGACGTGGTAAGGAGGAGACTTGGTGGTGCATTTGTTGAGGACGTATGGCGTCAGCCCTGCTGAAAGGACGTATGGCGTCAGCCCTGCTGGAAGAAACTGAGGAAGGTCGCAGCTGTCGTGGGGGTTAGCACCAGGCTTGCAGCGGGCCACCGAAACGCGACAACAGGGGGCGGGGTGCCTGCACCTGACCTGTCGTTTGGGAGAGATCTAGGTAGAAGAGCTTGGCAGCCAGGGGTCGACCGGCAGGTGTTGCGTCGGGGGGGGGCAACGGGCCTACGGCTAGAACCTTGAATGGCCCGGTCCAGTTGAGCGAGAGCTTCGCTTTGAGGAGCTCGGCATCGGTGCCGGCTTGAGCACCTTGCCGAATGGTATCCGCGGTGATGTAGATCCACGCCCAGCCACCGACGGCGCAAATGGGGACTTGCTTGAGTGCGTCGGACAAGGCGTAATTTCGTCGCTCCATGCATGAGACGGTGAGCGCGTGATGCTCGCGCACCAGCGCGTACTCTGCGTCCGGTCGGCAAACAGATCGAAGAGTACTCTAGCTGGTCAAGGGCCAAGGCTTTGGTGGCCTCGGGCGTCTCGAAGACGTTGAGCGGAAGGCTAGGGAGGCGGTTCATGTGCACCTCGTTGGATACTAAGCCGTGCTTTTGTAGAAAATTCCAAGGAGTAGAAAATTCCAAGGAATTTCAAGGGCGGCAAATCGGGCGTCCCAATCATCCTGGCGCTCGTTGACGACCATGGCAAGCATCTGAGCCAAGGCACGATATGATCCACGCCCTCGACGCCGCCGTTGCCGTTGGGATGGTAGGACCTTGTCGCAGTTTTTCGTATGCCGTGCAGCTCGTAGACAGACGGCGAGTGACAGCTTTGGAGATCGTCATCGCAGAGGAAGCTGACGTGACAACCTCACAAAGGGATGCATCTGCTGACCAGAATGTCCGCAGTGCCTCCGGCCGTAAATTCGGCGGCAGAAACGGCGTACATGTCCGCTCGCCGGCTGAAACGGTCCTTGAAGAGGAAAACATAGGTTCTTATTCACTCGAGGCGTGCGTGACCGGGGGTGGGCGATGGGGATACCATAACACAATCTTGATCTTGTCTTTTCTTGGGTAAAAGAGTCAATCTCAAATTCAATCTGAATCTGAAGTTCAACCTCCATCTCACTAACTTTAAGCGGTTTCGATGATTTGGGTAACAATGCGACCGACCATCTCAAATTCAATTTCATTCTGAATCTCGATCCCCATCTCGCCAAATTTCAAGCGGTGTTGATGTTTGGGTAATTATGTAACCGAGCGTCACACGAAACCCTTTTATTAATAGTACACTGCAAACACTACCCTACACTACGAAATTCCAACTACTTTGTAACGGAAATAAACGTGGTGTCGCGGTTAAAGATGTCGTTTGGCAACACTCTTGCCTCTTGCCCCTTGAAGCACAGACACCCTAGGTAAACCTGGGGAATAATCAAAGCAACAAGGGTTACTTATTTTAGCTGTATGGAGTTTAGCATGGTATTCCCTAGGCTTACCTATTACGGGGGACCATAGTAAATAGGACCAAATATTGTTAGCAAAAATAGGGAAATATACGAGTATAGGTTTTGGTGTTTTACAGTAGGTTCTATTGTGTCTACAGCAGGTCCTATTCACTATGGACCCAATAGTGTTAGCAAAAATAGGGAAATATATAGGTTTTGGTATCAACAGTAGGTCCTATTGTGTCTACAGTAGGTTCTATTATCTATGGTCCCCCGTATAGGAACCTAGGGTCTTCTAAAACCAAAACTTCTAAACTTATCTGAGGCAAATCTGAGGAGGCAAATTTTAGTGAGGCAAACGGCCACTTGAACAAAGACCAAGTACGTTATCTCTAATGAGAGCAACTCCTTTATTTCAGACTGTGGTATTCAGAAACTGAAGTATTGCCAATGCGTCAGTCTAACATATGCATGTGCAGGTAGCGGGGGGAATGGAAATGCAACAGACTACTAAAGAATGCTGGTCCCGACTACGATTCACGGGACATTTCAATTTTGTTTTCGATCTCTTCTTTTTCTTGGGGTGCACCATCATTAACTACCACTACGTATTAATAGCGGGAAACACACACGAGGGGGAGGGGATGCTGCACGAGAGAAACGATAGAAACTAAAGGTCCCAATAGAAAACCCCAGGCGAAGAAGGGGAGGCGAGTGATGCTACTTTCGTACCTCGTCGAGAGCGGTGGTAGTATCGATGTAGTGCCCCTCGGAAGGGGTGTGACAGACACTAACAAACAGACAAACACAAATATATACGAAGTAAATACATAAGAAAGTCCAGGGAACACCACCAAGAACAGGCTATCCACCCTCCACCCAACAAGAAACAACTCGACTTATTTCCACAGGATAGGAACAAGAAAGGGACAGAAAGGAAGGAGACGAAAGCAATAAAAACCAACAAACCCAAACCACAGCAAAATTACTATCGAGGCGGTCACAGCAGTTTGAGGTACGAGGAACATAGACAGGTTCTACCTACTGTTAAAAGTCGGCCTGATACCTTGCTACCCTGTCTGCCGTCTCCTTCTTGCTCTCTTCAACCGCGGTTTGCCTACTACTGCTGTTGTTGCCCATCCCCTCCTCATTCCCTTGGACGCCACCCATAACAGATGCGTGGCGCTGACTACTCTTCCCCGCCTCACCCTTGTGCCATCTGACCATGAACCACTCGGTTGCTTCGAGGACCCCTCGGTACCACTTGCCGTCCTTCTTTGCAGCAAGAGGCCACAGCGTGGTCTCAACCAACGGGGAGTGTACCGCGGACCCCGCGGTGGATTCAAACACTCTGCTGTGGTCGTCAACTAAGCATTCATGCCAATCCTTCGGTGGTCTGGCTGGTCTCGGCCAAATGTTAAAAAGAAAACGTTAAAAAAAGCAAAATGATGCTCAGGTATATGTTCTTATCCGGAGCATGGGTGCCGCTAGGCACCCGGCACCCATGCGGAAGCCTTGTATCGAGTATAGCCGCCATTCAATAGTGTTTCATATCGGAACGATGACTGATTCCGATCCGATAAGCGCCTAAGAAAACGATATCCGATAAATAATCCGATAATTATCGTATTGTATCGGATGGTCAAAAAGTCCGATTCCGATACGATAACCGGTAAGCGGGGCGGAAATGCGTGATATTACCGCTGCTGCTGCATGATACCAAACGCAGAGTAGAGCTCTAGGATGGCGACTATCAGGTACCAGGTGCATATAATACGAGTACACCAAAAAACGGAAAACCAGGTCATGGTACTGCCGAGGAGCATGCATTTGCATTTCTTCTGACCCCGCACATCGAATTGTTCACCTTGGGGCCCTCCCTCAGCAGGGGGGAGGGGACAGTAGAGCGACACTCCCGCCCCACTAGAAGCAAGGCGTTCTTATCGGACATCACGACGTTTTTTTTCCAATACGGTTACCGAAACGATTTCCGATTTATCGAAACTTCCGATACAGTACGCGACAGCAGTTAAGAAACTCCTATTTTGGCTAAGGCTAGCGGCTTATTGTGATCTCAACGTTGAGCGTAGGCTCTTAAAGGCTATTGTTTACTGGTAGGATTTAGTGTAGCGTTCCTCGCTGAGCACAAATGCTTACGAGCAGGTTCAAGTTAAACGACGGAAATTCTCTCCCCCACTAATGTCGCATGCAATATCTACTTGAATGATGCATATTTGGTATCATACTGATGGACAGCGGAAGACCGCGACATGGCCACTTTTTTTTTCAAGGACCTAGTGCTGGCGCTAGCGGCGGAAATATGTCCCGGCCAACCACAGGACTTCAAAACGGTCAAAAATGGTCAGGCGTTTCCGCAGGAAAAAAAAAGGAAAGACACGTTTTTCTTTTCTGATCGAGTCGGTTAGAGGTACTCCAAGGCATGTCTGAACAAATTTTCAATTTTCGTGCAAAAACTCGAAGGTCCGACCCTGCCTATGTAAATAATTAACGTAAAATTAACGAAAAAAACACGATTCTACACTAAAACCAAGTCATTTCGAGGAAATATCGTAACTTACACACTTCTACGTCCAAAAGTCCAAGAGTTTGCGTGGTTTTTTCGAATAAGACCGTGAATTTTTTCAGATGTGTTCTTTATGCCCTTCCCGAGGCCTGGCCGGCGGGTTTTTTTTCACTTACTTTTTATCGCCGAAAAAATTGCGTTAAGGTGGTCCAAATTTTCAAAAAAATCTTAAAAGAACGAAAATTCGGCGAAAAAAAAAACGATGGGTGAGGTCTTCGGAATGGCTTACGAGTATAGAAGACGTGTGCAAAATTTCACGGCCTGACTCGAAAAAACCACGTAAACTTTTGCCGGGGAATAAATTTCCGTCGTTCAACTTGAACCAGCCTGTAGCTGTAAATTCTTATTTTTCGAAAAAACTCAGCCTGAAATTCTTAACTACCAAATTCTGAACACATGTCGTCGCGTACTGTATGTAATCTATAAACACTAATTAATAGCCACCTTATTCTGACACAGCAGTACTACTATTTAACATTATAAAAAAAATGGGCTTCCTTGGCCCTACTCGGCCCGGCGGCGCGAAACGCAATGCCTTGGAAAAGAGCCAGCTCGCGCGACTTTGGCCGCCCAGAGCACAGAGCACGCGCCACGGAGCTCGGCCGGGGCACAAACGTGCCCCGCAGTGTACGGGCGAGGCTCCTGCTTGCCCCTCAACCCTCAAAGGGAGCGCGAGAAAGCCAGGGATGCGTATTACCGGTCCCGGTTCGTAAACCGTTCGCAAATCCAAATCCATACACAAGAGGTTCTCGGAAAGATTACGTACGGTTCAGAAAGGAAGGTTAGGTAACCGCTCCTACAGAAGAAAGAAACGCCTCCATGTACATGCTGGACAACTCCCTTTTTCTCGTATTATCACAAGGGGATGATGCCGTTGCATCCCCTATCACAAGCGTTTACGGTGGCGGTTCTTGAGTACGGTTCTCATAATTAATTGTTCATTTTGCGGTAGTACCGATGATAGGTTCACCCTCAAATCTGCCGCAACACACAATCCTGGAAAAGACCCGCGGCGGAGGAGAGCATGTGAGAACATGAGAGCACGCAAAATATAATATACCAGGTACAGCGCAGCACAGCGCAAAAAAAAAACGTTTGGTACGTTACACATAACGGTATAATTTCGTACCAGGTACGCAGCATAATACGTGCACGCGTCACATGGTATCATAATATAATACGACGTGTTTTCGTGTTCAGACGGCCGAAACAAGGTAGGTTGGGCGTAGTATACGAATCTTGCACGTATATTATAGTATTATCGGACAGCAGTAGGACAGCATACACAGACAGACAGCCCGAAGGAACGCAAAACACAACCAATCTGTCTCCGCAGCGTGTGCCACGAGCTGCGAACTGGCTGGAACTGGGAGAGAGTTCGTACGCGTACGGAATTATAGTTATGTTGCACCGCTACTATTAATATTAATACTGCTGCTGCTGAGTGCTGAGTTATATTCGACTTCAACTGCAAAGCAGTCAGTATTCCTCCTGGACGGAAGGAAGGAAGTAAGTGATCGTACAAACTACTTGTCAACATACCAGTATCATATTTGTCATGTGTGCTGTATTCTGTTCTGTCAGCAGTTGTCGCGTGCGAAACATGAACGACCATATATATATGCTCTGCAACTGCAACAAACTGCCCTCTGCCCTCTGTAACAGGTTGCTCCTGCTGGTGTACGTTCATAGAGAGCTCTCGTACGTACGGACGCACCGTAAAGGCACCACCAGTAAATGCGTAAATGCCGAGCACCAGGTAGCAGGGGGGGCTATCATACTACCTTGGTACAACAACAGAAAAAACACTGCGGGTGTACGTATGTAGTCTGTGGGATGGAATTTGGAAGACAAAGCTGCATGTACCCTTGGCATGTAAAAATAAGCAGAACGCGATCAACACGAAAGATTCTCGCAACAACATTACGCGGTACTACAGCAGCAAGTACGAACAGGTTAATACTCGTAGGCAGAAAGCCTACAGCATTAGTATGCTTGAGCGGTAAACTACAGCAGTACTACTACTGCTGTACTACAGCAGCACATCGTACCTGGTATCAAATGGTACGTTCTGCTGTGTGCGGTGTGCTCGAAACCTATTACCCACACAGCAGGTGTACACGTACGCAGTCAACGTGAGTCTTCCAGCAGTACCTGGTACCTGGTAGGTCTTACCGTAACACCTGCCACGAGGTTTTCGCAGAGGCGACAGAAGTAATGGAGCCAAACCCTTTCAAATATCAGCTTCCAGGTGTCGAGCCCGTCTCAAAGGTGTGTCCGATCGATGCAAGCAATGCTAAATGCTGAGCAAGCAACCTTTCTTCTATCGCCACGCGGTACGAGTGTCACAAAAACTCGAAATAAATAAAACACGCCAAGAGCGGGGATGCCGGTAGGACACACAAGAAAGCGGCGGGATCACAGAGAAACGAGCTGGGTTGGGGGCAGCAGGACCACGCATACCAACTTAGCTGCGGACGGGTACAACGAAACACACGACCCCAAAATCTAGAGAGGAGAGCAACGCCGATGCTACACGTAGTGCTGTTATGCGGTCCACAGCCCGAGATCGAGATGACAGGGCTCACAAAGCAGCTTCGTTGGTTGTTTGTTTGCAAGCGAAAGAAAAGACGTTCTACGATGAGCACTTTGTTTCTATTTGAACGTTCGAGCGAGGAGAGTATTGGTATAGCAGTACTCGAGGGTACGGGTGGCTGTGTTTCCACTATAGACAAAGACCCTCGCACCCTCAGACCCGCCCAGGGAAGCATACCTCGCAGGTTAGGCGTCGCGTATGCCGTAGCGCTGAGGGCCGCAGGAAGCTGTTCCACAGACCACGCAGCACGCACACAACTGAAAGATGTGAAAAATTTCGAGTTTACGAGATCTACGAAAGTACGACCACCGTCGTAATTCCCGACCGAATAGTCGGGGTACAGAAATTTCGAAAATTTCAAATTTTCAAATTTCAAAAATCGAGAAGTGGCTTCCAGTATAATCGGTTTTATATCTAGTTTTCAAAAATCGGCACATCATATGATTGGCCGGCGGCTCTACCGATGAACCGAAGGTCGGTGGGGTACCATTATTTAGCATTTCGGTATCTTTTTGAGGACTTTCTGGCCAACTAATATGTCAGAATCGGTTCTGAGAGTCCCCGTCATGTTCCGATGTACGACGTACGACGGAGATCTCGGGACTGGTTCCATAATTTAGATTTTGCGCCCTGTCGACTACGCTCGGTCACACATTCATCACACTCTCGCAGTCTTCACACGTTACTGCCTCAATTTTCCCCACGCTGCCCATCGCCCACACTCCACTCTATCCACATCTTCCCGAGCCCCAGCCACTTGCTAGCTAGGAGCCACCTTTCCTCCCTTTTTTTAACGCAACTCGGAAGGATGGCTCGCACTGCTTTTGTTGCCTTGGCGGCCGGTATGCTCGGCGTCGCCAGCGCCCTTGAGGTCGTTTCCCCTTCCACAGGAGTGACGGTCGTCGCTGAAAGGTGGGTGGGTGCCTAGGAGAGGACCTGGAATCTTGCAATTGTACGATGCGTCATGCCTGCCCTGTCAGGCTTGCTATCCGGTTGAGGTAGTCTTAGGTAGCACTACGTAGGCCGCCCTGTGTGGTGCCGGCCCGGCGCTCCTGAGTGCTTTCGCGGTTAGCGGGGCGGAGCGTTTGTTCCCCATTGTGGAAGTTTTGCGAAGTTGTCGGTCAATCAATTTCCGGCGCGCTTCGGCCAACGCTGGACTAACGAACACAGTAGTTGCGAGCTTGCTCGGGGTCCGTCTTCGGACCGCCGTGGAGAGCCATCGCTTTGCCTTGCTCAGGTTTTGCCTCCCGTCGGGTTGCCTCGCCCGCGCGCCCGCTTCGCGTGCATGCGGTCTCATGAGAGCTGGCAGCTGCGCAGCTTCGCGTTTGCTGTTCCGCTCCCTTTCATGTCTGTAGTCATGCTTTTTACCTGTCTAAAAAATAAACGTCTCTTCTGTTTTTCCTAGATGAAATCCCGCCAGTTGCGTTGCGTGGGAGTGTCCGACCGGCCCTTGCCGTCCGAGTAACTCTAATTGCCAAATCGTCCGCGTGCTTCCGTGAAGTACACAGCGCGCGTGGCCTTGTGTCAAGTTAGACCTCTCGGGGCGACGCGCGCCGCGGGGAGGCCGGGCGCGATCGTTGCTTGACTACCTCCCTTCTCTTGTTGCTGTGTTTCCTCTCCAGTCTTGTCCAGTCCAGTAGCTTCTGTTTCGGGCTTGAAAAATGAAAGCCCTCAAATTCTCCTGGCTCGCGTCGTTTCTTGAGAGGGTGCGGTTGTCGAAAAGCCCCTTTCCTTTGGCCCCTGCCTCGCGTATCTCATCTCTCCCTTGATCTGTTGGATGATGAGAGTGGCAACTTTGATAACTGACGTTTCCCCGGTTAACCCCCGGTGACGCCTTCATGCTGTCACGCCCCGCCGTCCGAGCCTTGTGCGCCGACCGAGCAGTCGACGAAATTCTATTAATAGTTAAAAAACCTGCTGCTTGCAGTTGTCCTTCTACCTGTAGGGCCCCTCCGGTAGGCGGAAGAACTACTGTAAAGCACGCATAACCTAGTACCTGGTATATCTTTACCTACAAAATTATATGTAGAAGTCGGACTCGCGCCATATTCTGCGCCTCTCGGGGACCGTTCGCCTTTCCTTGCTATTCTTTCTTCACGTACTTGGCTTTTGTGGTTCCATCTTGGTGAGGTGCGAGTATAGATGCGCGCCCGATAAAGTCCTCAGCTACTCAGCCTACGTACGCTCTCTTTCTTTGCGTTGCGCGGGGGGGGGGGGGGGCAGAGGGTGGAGCAGCTTTATCGAAAGCGTTTGCTGGCGCTTGCCGTCGTGGTTTCGTTGGTTGCTGTGATACTTCCTACTTGGCATGTGTCTTGTGTTATCTCTTATAT
>JAYJME010004940.1:0-10502 GCA_036873775.1 Costaria costata
TTCCCCCGGCTTGAGCTATAGGTGATAGCTCATCTGCACATGATTTCGAAGCTTGAGCTATGGAGGATAGCTCATCTGCACATAGTTGCCCAGGGTGGGCTATAGGAGCTACATGAGCTAGTTCAATCGTCCCCGTGATGAGCTATAGGAGTTACATGAGCTACACATGTTTTCCCCGGCTTGAGCTATAGGCGGTAGGTCATCTGCACATGTTTTGAAGGCTTGAGCTATACACGATAGATGAGCTAGCTCATGAACTGTCCTACGTGTGAAATATTGTAGCACTACTTGCCAATTGTGTTAATTGTACCGACGCTACGGTAAAAGGAACAATTCTTGACAAGCAAACATCGTTGGATCCAGTAAAAACTGAGCAGACCTGCTGAAAGGCAAAGAGCGAAACACACAACTTGGTCCTATAGCACGCTGCAGTAGAAGGGAGGCGTATACGGTGGTGGAGCATCTCCCTTACACCGAGACGCGCTTAGCAGCAGCAGAGTCGCGAGAATCCAGAACGTGTCTCACTCGGGAGCGCGCTGGTGCTAAGGCTGCAGTATCTCGCGATATTCGAGGATCATCAGCGCGTGCTGGGGCTTGAACTACCCAGGCCATCATTTATAAAACGCAACAACTGATTTCCACTGACTAGGTCACGCGATATCGAGGGTTGAAACAAAGTGACAGTTAGTTGGTGCCGACACTTAATTGCGAGATTAGCCTCCTCTATGTCAACTACTTTGAGTCTAGGGACAGACTGGTACAAGGGTCTACAAGTATACGTTGTCTCTGCTCAGAACAATGATTTCCGCAAAAAGCCAAAGGGATGCAGCACCGCACGCGAAGGCACGACACGACCAAGCCCGAGGCCACCCTAGGCGGAGTCGGGAGAGGGGCGGGCACTATCAAGTACGTACAGAGTGATATTAAAAAAGGCATGGGGCATTACATATAGAACGTTCCATTATTAGGGGCGCTGAACGTAGTCGTCGTGATCGATAATACATAACACACCAGGTACAGTGTGGGTCTCTTGTTGCAGGGGCCAGGGTTTTGGCAGTCACGCGCCCCATGGGGTACGGTACGGTACGTGTGCGAAACCCCTTACCCCCAATGACGTTTTTTCGGAGCATGAGGAGGGACGACAACGTTCCAAAAACGATGCCTTGACGGACGGCTGCAGTAACGTTAAGGTTTTTGGTGTGAATTACCTCGGCCGTACACCCGCAACAGCCAATGAGTTCTAAAATAAGTTGGGCATGGTGGGAGTCACCGGTACGGGTGGCGGGTCCGGATAAACAGAGCAACTGGGTGCGGACGTTTCAGGCCATGTGATAAGCGAGGTCGCGTAGCGTGGAAGCAACTTCTATGTGCTGCATTCAGGTGTCACCAGGATGTAATACTGATATATGTCATTCAGGTGCCACCAAGATGTAATACTGATATACCAGGTATGTTAGATCATGAAACCAGTCCGCGTTCCCCCCCCCGCCACTCACTACCTGTTTATTTATGGGAGCTACAGGTCTCCGACGGTGCTCACGTGTTAGAAACAGTCTCGTTAGGCTGCAATTTGGAGTGAGTGCCCAAAACATCACAACACCCACACGCCAAGGCGGCGCTTCTACCCTTCATTTCCGCCTCCGACGAAGCGTGATTTTGGCGTATATAGCATTCCTCGAACACACTAGGAGGACAGAGCTCTATATTGGGGGCGGTTAGATCCCTGTCGGGGCTTGTGCGCACGCCATCCGTAGCCTTAGGTCTTTTTGAACAGGCTGGAGTTTTTTCTTGGTCTTAATATATATATATATATATATATATATAAATACTTCGTATATATATATATTGATTTTTTGTCCGGTTTGTCAAAGCACAGATCTCGAGCCACCAAGCTCTTAATACCTATTAATAGCAGGCGGGGGGAAACCTCCGTACGTTGCATGGAGCACAAGTCCCGTACATACCGTGGCGGCAGCTTGTTCTTTGAGGAAACTATTACGGGGGCCATAGTAAATAGGACCAGATATTGTTTGCAAAAATGGGAAACATATAGGTTTTGGTGTCTACAGTAGGTTCCACTGTGTCTACAGTAGGTCCTACTAACTACGGACCCAATATTGTTCGCAAAAATAGGGAAATGTATAGGGTGTCGGAAAGGACAAACCTTCTCTATAAACGTCCAAAATGTTCCGATAAAAAAGGGAACAACAGGGAAAACCCGTCTGATCTGGGGGCTGAACGCATCGCCAAAGCAGAGTCCGTGCTTGCAATAATGGGTAGACTAGTTTACGGGATTCAGCTTCCTCACGGTTGTGGGTGGGTGGCGCACGAAGCCGCCACGAGACAGGCAAAAACAGTAGACCACATAATATATGTTGTTTGTATTGTTTCATGTAGAAAGTAGAGCTCAACGTAGAATGCCATGTTAGGCGTGAAGCCGAGGGCTACTGTAGGTGGGGCTCCCTTTCGCTGATACTACGAGGCCCCTCAAGGCACATTCCCTACTGGCTCTTGTTGTGATATATGACATTTTCAACTTAAATATGTACCGTCTTTCATAAGAATGCCTCCTAGCATCCAGCTCATACGTGTAGAAACATACGAAGTATACACCCTACTGTACACCTACCTGGTATCATAATTAATATCGAGTGCCTCCAACATGAAAACTAGTTTATTCCTTGAATTATTATGCTAATACTTTTCCTCGAAGCCAAAAAACTATACCCTAGAACATAGCAAAAACCATACCCTCGACCAACCCGAAAACTATTGAATGTCTTTGATTCGGTAGGATGTATGAAACCTCCTCGAAGCCAAAAACTACACGTACCCTGGAACCTAACAAAAACTATACCCTCGAAAACAATAAGCCAAAACAATGTTATTATATCGTGTGCACCTCCAACATGTACACTGATGGCTGTCTTTAGTTATTAATAGTATGGACCCATGCTACGATAGAGGTGTTGTTCCATGATGTTTTTTGCTGAGGCTCTTCACTTTAGGAGCTCGGTACTTGATCCACAAACTGATTTTTGAGTATACAAAAAATGCCACAAGAATAACAAAGCCCTGTCCTAGGTATAAAAATCAACAACACTGCAAAACAACAACTGCACCCCGACGATATTGGGTTAAGGAGCCCCATTATTCAGAAACAAAAACGCCAATAAGTGCAACCTCTATCGTGGCACGCGTCATGGTTACTCAAATCTCCTCGAAACCAAAAAGTATTCCCTCAAACATATAGTTACTGTGTGTATGTGTCCTTCCCGAGCCGAACAAGGTTTAGTTCCAGTGATATACCGCTCCAAATCCATTACCTGTGATATACCGCAGCAAATATACTCCACGCCATATTAATGGCAATACTACAAACGGGATAGCTTGCCTATAGTACCGCGTGTAGATGCATTGCAGTGGCGTATATCGTCGAGTGACCCGATTATCCAGTCCAATGTCTCGCCCCTAATCCCAAATCTGCCCGTGAATATGCCGTCCGCATCAAGGGCAATACGTGTCTACTGTAGGAAACTCTCAAACTCGAATTTCAAATTTTCAAATTCAAAAATAGAAAAATGCCAAAAAAATGCCATGAACCAAAACTAATTATCATCTTCAAATACAAAATGATAAAGTACCACCATATCAAATCTCACAGTGCATACTGTTAAAAAAAACCGGTACTGACTTCCATCTTGGAAACTCTCAAAGTCGAATTTCAAGTCCTCAAATTCAAAATCAAAAAGCCAAAATGTCATGAACAAAAACCAAATATCATCCTAAAATGTTAAAGGCTAAACAAAGTACCACATTATCAAATTTCACGGTGCTCAATGTAAAAATAAATCGGTACTGACTTCCAATCTTGGAAACTCTCAAACTCGAATTTTCAAATTCTCAAATTCAAAATCAAAATGCCAAAATGCCATGAACCAAAACTAAATATCATCCTAAAATGTTAAAAATGCTAGATAAAGTACCACAATATCAAATCTCTAAGTGCTCAATGTAAAAAGAAGTCGGTACTACTGACTTCCATCGCAACGTTTCCCCCGTCGTAGCTAGGATATATGTCCGGTAATCAATCGATACTCGGTGTGTGGGATAGGGTCGATCCAAGTATTCCGCGCAGCAGCACCCATGTATGCTTCACTACGCCGAAACAAAAAGGCACAGGTCCCAAAGAACATGAACATACGTACCTGTTGTATAGATCAGTGCCCGTTCTTGAGGCCTAGAGACAATGCTGATCGTGGTCGACATGAGACGATGTCGTGCTAACGTCATCCAGTCTTTGACAATGACTTCGCTTATCCAACCCCTGGAAAATGTTATAAGAAACGCCTTACGTGATAGAGTCTACCAGCCCGTGTGTGTAAAAACCTTTAATTTCGAGATTTTGAGCAAACCATTGGTTTGTCTCCTGCCACTCCTCATCTATGGTACATTGTTTAAAGATGTGAACGTACACAAGTCGGCCAAGTTCCTAACTCAAACTGAACAAAAACAATTGAGGGAGGGAAGAATGACACCTGGTGGTCATACTGAAGTGAGATTCCTTTTGTCAGGTACCGATGTATGATACATCGGTTTCATTTCTCCCCCAAAAACAAAAAAAAACAGCACAAAAATAAATTCAGCGTCTGCACTCCAATGTCTACCCACCAACCAAGACTGCAAGTAACTCGGGGAAAGTGAAAATAAAGGAATGGTTCGCTGTCAATCATGCGGCAGTGCTGTCGTAACGCTGTGAGGTAAAGCCAAGTTACATCTTCGCGCAGCAGTTTCCATTCTGAGTTAGCCCACATTGCGTCGCCAGCGCCCTGTACGTATCATACTACGACCCTTGGAAAACTGTACCGTGCCCGTATGACAAACAATATCCCCCTGCGACGTTGGCGGTGTATGTGTGTCCCCGCACGGTCTAGATGAACGCCAGCGTCAACCGCCCTCTCCCAAGAACACTTATAGACACAGCTGACTCCTGCGGGCATTTGTTGTACCGCACTACCCCACCAGGCCGTGTCCATCCTCGGCAAGTCTGAGTCTATGTACTCGAAGGACCTTCTCGTCACACCACCAAAAGGCTCGCCGTTGACAGGGCCCCGAACAGCCCTCCTCCGGTAGTAATATCTCCGCCGATGAAAAGCGACGGCACAGTACCGCCGGTGGCTATGGAGAACGCACCACATGCGACATTGAACAACTATCATCAAGACGTTATCCACGACGGTACCCGTTGAGTTTTACATGCGCCAGTGGGTTGCCTCCACGGCGTGCGTCATGGCGGTGGCACAGTGGGTTGTTGTCGTAGAGCACGATATGTTTCGTCACGGGAGAAGACCCAGGCCTCGCCCCTGGAGCACACAGCATGGGATAACTGTAAACGCATAATTTTATAGATCCGAATCCTACAGGTATAATAACCCTCATTGACCCGCTTAGACTATTACGGGGGACCATAGTTAATAGGACCTACTGTAGACCTACCGTAGACACAATGGGACCTACTGTAGACACCAAAACCTATATGTTTCCCTATTTTTGCTCACAATATTTGGTCCATAGTTAATAGGACCTACTGCAGACACAATAGAACCTACTGGAGGCACCAAAACCTGTATGTTTCCCTATTTTTGCTAACAATATGTGGTCCTATTTACTACGGTCCCCCGTAATAATAGCTAGTAATGCACACTAATAGCTAGTATGTATACTAATAGCTAGTAATGTACCCTAATGGCTTGTAAAGTACACTGATAGCTAGTAATGTACACTAATAGCTAGTAATGTGCACTGATAGTTAGTAATGTACACTAATAGTTAGTAATGTACACTAATAGCTAGTAATGTAAACTAACAGCAAGTAATGCACACTAATAGCTAGTCGGCGACTTTTGGCCAGCTAACTAACAGCCCTATCATAGTCGATGCGTAAGTCGGACGGTATTGCGAGTCGTCGAAAAGGGTGAGAGCGGTAACCGAAAGCACGAACGCAAATATGAGAGTGTGGGGTCTGGTTTTCCAGTGGTAAATGAGGCTTTCGTGCCTGGCTCTGAGAAGAAGTAGCTGTTGAGGCCGAGGTTGTTGGAGGAGTCCTTGAAGCATTCCAGCTTCTTACGCTGCAACACCTGCCGGAGAGGAAAGAGGACAGGACAGGCGGGACAGGACAGGACAGGAGAGGACAGGAGAGGAGAGGGATGGAACGAACAAAAAGAAAAAAACGGGAAAAAAAAAAGAAAACAAGAGTTGACGAAAAGAAACACTGGAGACACGAAATAAAGCACGAGTACTACTACCGTAGTAGCTAAAGCAACGCGTACAACAACAAAAGCAACACGACAATATCAAAAGCAACAACGCGATTTACAAAAAAAAAGCACAAGCTAAAGCTAAAACACAAGTTACAAAAGCAACGAGTGTACGCACACGGCACACACGTTGACCCGCGAAGGGGCAGTCCAGCCCCCCCCGCCGTCATGCGGTTGTTGCATCTCCGTCTCGTTGCCGTCAAAATACATGAAAAAAAGAAGACTGACCCACCGATTGGTCGGTCGACTGCGCTAAATAAGGGCGTGCCGTGTCCCAACAGAATCGTTAATCGCAAATCGTAAATCGTAAATCGCAATGAATTTCGTTTTCGACGGTAGGTTAGCCGACGAATCCAAACAGAATTGAAAGCTGCCGAGAGAAACGCAGGCAGTAAACAACGGACAGCTACCAGCTACGGGCCGTTCATAACTGTGTACACAAACCGACAATCTAACGCTCGGCAACACAGATGCACAAACGCAGGAGGCAGACACGACGACAATTCGACCCCGGGAGGTCGTTGCGCCTCCCATGGAGGTGGTGGCGTGTCCACCGTTGACGCCCCGGGGTCAAACTTTAAATTACATCGAGAACGAAATGCCAATACATCATGCTCAATTCTCCTCGAATTTTCCTCGCTTGGGCTCGAAGCTCGGGAAACAAAGGCCCGGGAACGTCTGGGCTGTTGTTGTGGTTCGTCTGCTGGCCATGTGCCGGGGATCTGTGCGGCTGTGTTGCCGTGCTATTAATAGCTGTGGGTTGTGTGGTGTGCACGGCAGTCCTGATGGGACATTTTGAGGTGGCTGCCTGCGTACACAATCGCTGACCGGTACATTTTGACCAGCATATAGGACACACTGGATTGATGCTGTTCGTGCTTTGAAATATCTCTTCGATTTTCAGGGCGGGATTTTATTATGTTGTGAATGGGTAGTAGACCGTGTATTTTCTCGGAACCCAAAAAACGAAGAACACGTTTTGTCCCAGGGGCCAATCAATGCCCTGTTTAATATCATTTCGATGTTCGATTTTCGATGTTCGATTACGATTCTGCGAAGACACGTCCTAATCAATAGGTTTGTTTCCCGACTGATAATACAAATATACTTGCCTCGAAGTTTAGGCGCTGTTTTGTGCCTGTGCTATATCATACGAAGTAGACCAGCACACCGTGCTCGTAGCCCAGCAGATTGTGAGCGTATCGTACACAGGGAGTTTACGGCAAACTACCCGGCTGTCGCCATGTTTTTTTCGTGATGAAGGTATAGACCCATTCCGCGCAACATATTATTCATAACACCTTATATACAACACGCGCGACCGACGCATCATAGCAGCAGCTCATCGCAAAGCTGAGTATTCGACCCGTTCGGTTTGAGCCCACTTCTTAGGGGAGTGCCTCTTTGCAACCCACCGGTTGAGACGTAGAGACAGTGAATAGGGCTAGGGTAGTAGGGTGAGGGCGTGCCTCTCGGCTTTTTCAGCTATGGAGTTACAAAGTACTCTTTGCAAACCTGCGGGTTACCTCACAGCTGACGTTTTTGCAAGTTTCAGTTGGAAAAAAAAGGAGAAGCTTACTTAGATTATAGACCTAACAGCTGGTGTTTTTGAAAGTTTTAATTGAAAAACAAAAAAAAGGTAGGAGGAAGAAGAAGAAGAAGAAGAAGAAGAAGAGTAGGGCGAACCTTAAAGAGCTCGATCATGACCAGGCCGCAGACCGATGCCGTAGTGGTAGCTACCGCGGGTATGATCTTGCCCGCGATCATCTTGATCTTGTGGCGCGAGGCCTCCTTAATCCTGCACCATAAAAAACAAACAAGCAAAAAACGAGGCATGGCTCTCCTGCTTCAGATTTTCTATATGATCTCTGGCTTCACCCAGCTCAAAAAGGGGTCCTTATATTGTAGGCGGCCGTGTTCACTATTACGGTGGACCATAGTTAACAGGACCTACTGCAGACACAATAGGACCTACTGTAGACACCAAAACCTACATATTTCCCTATTTTTGCTGATAATATTTGGTCCGTAGTTAATAGGACCTACTGTAGACACAATATAACCTACTGTGGACACCAAAAACTATATACTTGCCTATTGTTGCTAACAATATTTCGGTCCTATTTACTATGGTCCCCCGTAATAGTCCCAAAGGCATCAATACAAAGCCACAATCATGGGGAATCGAGTGGTGGTATTTTTTTTTTTGAGTTTGTAAGAGATGAAGCCGTAGGACCACGGACGGTATCATAACGATACCACGGTAACTGAAAAAAAAAAAATCCCGTGGTATCGTTACCGTGGCCCTGCCGCGGTGTCTCTTGAACATACCGGGGAAAAAAATGCAACCATTCGATTCCCCGTGAT
Organism: Costaria costata; assembly: GCA_036873775.1. Classification (NCBI taxonomy): domain Eukaryota; class Phaeophyceae; order Laminariales; family Agaraceae; genus Costaria; species Costaria costata. The sequence goes on from JAYJME010004940.1 coordinate 8,685, forward strand.
TGTGGCTATATGTGATCGTGCTCGTGTCACTCTTTTCGCTCTTCATGAATGGCGCTGACATCGTCGATCTCCCGCGGTTACCGTGGTTCGCGGGAAAACTTACCGAGGAGAGCGGCCTGGAAAATTTTGAAAGTGTAGGCGATGTGGAGGAACTTTTGAACACAGTACAAGTAGTACGTATGGTTCGGACAGGTTAGAGGAGGACGGGGACGGAGAAAAAAGTTTAATGCGCGACGAGGGGCGATTTGGCACACCGACCACAAGGATCAGAGAAGGGCGCAGTCGCTGGAAGAGGGATTTTAATCCGGACGACGATAAACTTGGCGAAACAACAAGACCCTAGTCATGAAGAAGCATGTTACTATTATTTACGGGGGACCATACGTAGTAAATAGGACCAAATATTGTTGGCAAAAGTAGGGAAATGTGTCGGTTTTGGTGTGTCTACAGCAGGTCCTATTGTGTCTACAGTAGGTCCTATTAACTATGGGCCAACTTTTGTTAGCAACAGTAGGGAAATCTACAGGTTTTGATGTCTACAGTAGGTCCTGTTGTGTCTGCAGTAGGTCCTATTAACTGTGGGCCAACTTTTGTTAGCAACAGTAGGGAAATCTAAAGGTTTGGATGTCTACAGTAGGCCCTGGTGTGTCTGCAGTAGGTCCTATTAACTATGGCCACCCGTAAATAATACTGCCCAACACTGGCATCCCTGAGTGTCCCCCACCCAGCGGCAACACCACCATTATTTGACGCTGTCGGCAGGACTGATTCTCACGCTTGTACCGATACTACAGAAATGCCGATGTTGGTTGAAGTTGATGCTGATGTTGCTGTTGCAGTTGCTGTTGCTGTCGCTGTTGCTGTTGCTGATTTTGGCTTTGACCTTGCCGTTACGACCGCCTTGCTGTCTCGTCACCAAATCAGGCTCCAGGAAAAACCGGGTTGGTGCTTTCCGCCCCTAAGGACGGGGGTGCGCCGAGGGACGAGACCGCGAAGGTGAGGTGGACAGTCTTTCGGTTTTTGTTTAACCCTTTCAAAGCCGGAAACGGTTTTTGGGGACGAAACTACTTGGAAATAGTGTGGGATACTTTGTTGGGGTAGTAAAAGGGTTCACAAGACAGTGTTGGAGATCAAGATCGGATTGCCGATGCTGGATCGCGATTTTTTTCCGAGCTTCGGAGATGATCGAGATCGCGTTTTAGTTTTCACGATTCTCGGTTCTGAATTCGAGATTGAGATCGAGACCGAAGGGTCGAAGCTCGCGATTCTTTCGATCTTTCGGTCTTTCTCTCCCCGCCCAGCTATCGCCTTACCATATTATATATATAGTACGAAGTATATTAATACCACATGAAAATATTGATGTTTTTATCACAACAGCTTCGTAAATAATAACCGGTACCTGGTATATCATACCATATAATATGTCCCCTTATTTTTGCAGTTGACAGCAACAATCAAGTGCTCTGTGATGCTTCGCTTCTGGTTCAGTAACTCCGCGTCGGGTTCTATACGAATATTATGTCTCCGCCTCTAGAATCACGTTCCCGCTTTTGAATCTGTTCTGTGTCCACGCTGCTGTTGCTGCGGTCCCTATACATAGGTGAGGTATACGGGGGGGGGGCTGTCGAGTGTTGAGCTGGATGAAGCCGGAGATCTCTGTCACCATCCGACCGAACATCTCGATTTTGTTTTCCTTTCTGTTATGTGCCTTCCACCACCATTTTAATAGTGCACACAGTCAAACGATAGTGGGATACCGGTACAAATCCGCTAGCGCGAGTTTTTACAGTAGCGAGAGCCACGAGTTGGGGGGGG
>JAYJME010004941.1:0-10501 GCA_036873775.1 Costaria costata
GGCAACCTCTTATTTGGCATTTTCTTTACTTTATATTGCCATTTCAACTTTCGCACGTCTCTATTTGTCTTAAGTGGATACATTCCCAGTTCTGCTCTCAATGTTGTATTACTCGTCGTACTTGAGCATCCTAGTACTTTTTTAGCTGCTGTCATCTGTACTGTTTCCAGCTGTTTTGCGAACTTCGCGTTCCCTTCCCATACTTCTCCTGCATATTCTAGCTTTGGTACGATCACATTCATGAGGATACATCTCTTAATTCTAGTGTCAAGGTGCGAGTCTGTTAGGATCGCTTCCATCTTGCTTTTTACCCATTCCTATTACTTTAGAAATTGTTATGTGTGCATCCCAAGAGCAGTCTTTTCAGATCTCTACGCCAAGGTGGAGGAGGGGTATTAAAAAAAGAAGTTGTCCTATTGTTTCCTGGGATCCCACCGGTCCGATTGGTTTTTCATTCTGAGCTCTGGGGGTAGTGGGGTGCCAGGGACTCGGATCCTTGTGCACCCATGCAATACTTCACCGGCACTGCATGTTGGCACCGTGTCAACTTAAAATTCTTATTTGGTTTGGAGGGAGGGTCATATCGCCATAATGCTTCGATTCAAAATATACCAGGTATGAATTGCGTCACCCGCGCTGGATATTGGCACGGTGTCAACGAAGAACAGCCTTTTGTTTATTTGGGGGGGGAGTGGAGATGTCGCTATAAGATATAACGGTTGTATTTTAAACGCATCTACAGGCTGGTTCTAGCATACCGCCCAAAATTCCTTCAGGGCCCAATGTCCACGACGTTTTTGAGAGTTAGACCCTGAAATTTTGCACGCGTGTTTAATGTGCCCCTGCCGAACCTCTAACGGGTGTTTTTTTTTTTTTTTGCCAGATATTTCGATTTTCTTTTATTCTTTGTTGGAAATTTGGGTCTTAAGGGATTCCAAATTTCCGGCGAGAAAAAAAAAACACCTGTAAAGCGCTCGGCAGGGGCACATTGAACACGTATGCAAAATTTCAGGGTCCAACTCTCAAAAACGGCGTGGACATTTAGACTTTTGTGCGGTCAAGGTGCAAAATTACGACTCAGCCTGGTAATTACTTGGTTTCAGTATAGATTCGATGTTGGACGCGTGAAATATGACTTAATATTGGTTGTACGCAGTCAGTTCTTCGAATATTTTGGTTGCAAATTTGCACAAACATGCCTCGGAGCACCTGGAAGCGGCTCGTCGAGAAAACAAATTATATATTTTTTCTTCCTAAGGGAACGTCTTACTGTTATTGTTGGCGCTACCGCCAGTCCTAGGTCCTTAACAAAAAAACTGGCTATGTCACCCTCTTCCAGTATTCATGGCGGTCAGTATGATACCAAATGTGTGACGTTCGAGTATATATTGCGATCGGCATTCGTGGCTGACAAGATTTGGGTTTTCTTGCCTGAACCACCCTGTACCACTTTAGCGGCACTGATTGTTGGCACGGTGTCAACGAAAAGTACTTTATATTTTTTCGGGGGAGAATATTTGGCCATAATGTTTTATGTCAAACATACCAAACCCGTCTTACTTCACCCGCACTCACCCGCACCGGATGTTAGCACGGTGCCAACAAAATAACGGGGGAATTTGACATGCATCAACTCACGGGGGGAGATTTTACTCCACCTGCTTCTTCCATGTGATTGAAAAACCACGCCTCGCACCGAACACTCTACGGCATAATTAGAGCACCCATATATCGCGCACGATTTATGCACCCTGCCTCAAACGCGATGTTTTGACTGTGCAGACAATAACGAGGACGAAACATCGTCCAGGATAACTACGGAAGATGTCAGCAAGCAAGCAGCATACCCTCGATGCGCAGGAAATCCAGGCGCCTGCGTGCTTGTCTCAAAATAGCCGCATTATACTATTACGGGGGACCATAGTAAATAGGACCAAATATTGTTAGCAAAAATAGGGAAATATATTGGTTTTGTGTCTACAGTAGGTTCTATTGTGTCTACAGTAGGACCTATTAACTATGGACCAAATAGTGTTAGCCAAAATAGGGAAATGTATAGGTTTTGGTGTCTACAGTAGGTCCTATTGTGTCTAAAGTAGGTCCGATTAACTTTGGTCCCCCGTAATCTGGCGTTTGTGTCCAGTTCTTGCGACCAGCATGACGTCTTTCCCGATCACCGTAGAAAGCCACTAATCGTGAAACAAGACATCGTTATGAAAGGATCAAGCTTCGCAGTTCGACAACATAGCCAACCTATTCACATGATCCTTACCATAACGTTCATACTAGTTTTGTCGCATGGGCGGGACACTAAGTAAGTTGCAGTGGCCTTCGGCATTGAGGTCAAGGTCCTGCTTCTTTTGCGGAAGCTTTGACAGCACTGGCATCACGTATTCGACACGCCTTCGTCCGGCTCCAAGAATGCACCTGTGGGCACGCACGGTAGCGGAAAGGGGTGATGGGAAAGGTGAAGGAGCGAATCACGACAAGCCACGGATAACTCTTGACATGTAGCTAATGCCAGGTGTATGTACACATTCAAGGTTGTCAAGGATACTCCTCGGAGGGATATATATATATCCGAGTGTTGGCTAGTCTGGACAACCTCCGCGTTGTTGCCTTGCCAGTACAGCGAGGCGATGCAGCCCGCCGGATTTTAGTTTTATCGGCGCGGGCTCGCCACCTACCTGCCAATGCGCTGGATGACGGCAAGCAGCGGTTCACCGAAAAGGAAGTCGAGCACTATATATTGGAAGCCTCACGCATCTCTTTGAAACTGCGAAACCCACCTCAACCCACCCCTCCAGCAGATTCACCAATTGGCCAATTGGTGCTGACAGAGGGAGTTGCGTGACAGAGTCAACGATACCCACGCTACGATGCCAATGTACCACACTCCCGCCCCGCCGATTGGATCGAAGCAGGGTTCTCCCAAGCAATGCTGCCGCGCTCGGGTATTATAGTCGGAACATCGACCCCATTCTCTCAGTTAACGGAAGGTCAGCACTCCGGAGCAACGGTTCGTGTGTACGTGGGTCGTTCCCACGGCCTTTGCTACAAGCGTGCACCCCCGACTACTATTACGGGGGACCCTAGTAAATAGGACCAAATATCGTTAGCAAAAATAGGGAAAAGTATAGGCGTTGGTGTCTACAGTAGGTCCTATTGTGGTTACACTAGGTCCTATTGGCTATGGACCAAATATTGCTAGCAATAATAGGGAAATGTATAGGTTTTGGTCTCTACAGTAGGTCCTACTGTGTCGGCAGTAGGTCCTATTAACTATGGTCCCCCGCAATATTATGGTGACAGACCTCCTCCAAGACCGGGGCGTTACTTGCCGTATTGCAGCAATGCCTCATGCCACGACAACTGTTCTGGACTATTCTTGGACCGAGTGTGTACCAAGTTAATGCTTGTGCAACAAAGTCAATCAGCAAGTGAGGGAGTTGTCATTTTGGTGTGGAGCGACCTAGGCGGCCACGCTTGTGTGCCGCACGGTTGTGGTTGACTAGGCCAACGCCGCCGGCCGAGCCCGTTATTTGTTCCGTGCAGGACACAACTTGGCTTTTCGACGGTCCAGAAGACTTCTCTAGACAGGGAAGTACACTGCAGTAGGCCAGACGGATACATGGGCGCCGACGAAGGTGAGGGAAGACGTGTTGATGTGTACGGCATCACTCGGAAGCTGCGTCAACATGGCTTGCATAGCTTCAGACACCATGGTCCTGCTATATACACCTCACGCTATCCAACTGAAATCGAGTCACCCATTGGGCTTGTCATCAGCCCCTCTCGCGAGGCGGTCTGTGATCTACAGTAGCTCCTATTAATAGAGTATTTACACTGACGGGCGGGAGCGCTTGCATTCGGTTATTGCGGAGCTGCACGTTGAACCTGCTCAAGACGGTAGACGCGCTACTATACGACTTCAAGTATGCGACCAAGCACGGTTGGGCGAAACACTGCTGCGACCGGCACCATGGCGTACGCATTCATAGAGTTTCTCAACGAACGGTTTGGCGTGCTTCGGATGGAATACATCGGGCCCCACATGGACGAATTCTGCATGAAGGCATTGCTCCGAGTCGACCTCGATGGTAGAGCTACGTGTGAGGTTATGGTGGAGCCAACCGTGCACGCCGTATGAAACCGTGACTGATGCCCCCAAGCATAACACTTCACGGATACGTATCTCCAAACATGTTCCGCTCTGGAAAATGTGTCAGTAATCGAAGGGGATACCTAAGAGGGAGCGAAGGAAGAGACAGCGGATTTTTCTGTGGAACCAAGCCGCTTGAAAAAGGGGTGGCTTTAAGAACACGGTACCTGTGGGTGTGTACTGTATTGACACCGAAAATAGTTTTTTTTAATGGACACTGATAATTGGCTGGGAGGGAGGCACCTCCCCCCCCGGAATCCTTAAAATGTTTCGCCACTGGTGGCCAAGGCAGTCCATGCGTTAATCTTGAACGTGTGTTCTGAACTACCCACAGGTAGCGCCTCCACATGAGAAAAGGCAACCAGCCCTGGGCCAACGCCTGCCCCCAAGCAGACTGGGGTCTCCTATATATATGTGTCAAACGTGTCAGCCGAATTTCCCATTTTACCACTTTATTAATTTGGTACCTGGTAGTGTTTACGAAGTATGCCCGAGATACTCAAGCGGCAGGTGTAGTGGCGAGACACTATTGATCAATGATTTTCAACGTTGGGCTTTCGGGCGGTACCCCGCCGGGAAGGATTGCGGGATGTCGAGGGATGCCGTGGAATCCGGCAATTTCCCATGCGGGATCATGCGGGGTCATGCAGCTTCCCATGCGGGATCCTGCGGCTTCCCATGCGGGATCCCACGGCTTCCCACGATATCCCACAACATACCACGGTATCCCGTAGGACCCCACACAAAACCGTGAGGGATGTCGCGGGATCTTACATGAAAAACTACCTTCTTATGAAGCCATCGGATCCCGTGGGATACCATGAGATGTCCACAGAGCACACCGTGGGACATTAGTTGTAGGGGTGGTTAGGGTTAGGGTTAGGTCCATGGGAACTCTCGCGGGAACTACCGTGGAGTCCTGAGGGATTTGTGGTGGGAAATCCCTTGGGACTTCCTGTTCCCACGGAAAGAAACCCCGCGGGATCCCATGAAGGGAAATCCCGCAGGATCCCGCGGTTTTCCAGATGAGGAGAAGAGGGAACCCATTGGACCCCGTGGGATCCCTCAGGAACACGCGGGGTCTCCGCTGGCATCCCGTTGTATCCCGCAGGAGTCCACGGGGTCCCGTAAGAAGTTCCACGAGATGCCTTGGGATGCTGAGGTGGATCATTTGGCATCCCATGATACACCCACGGGAGCCGGCGGGATCCCATGGGGGCTCCCACGGGGTTCTGCCAGAAAACATAGCAGTGATGTATACTCGAACCGGTTTTACGCGGTCTGCTGTTCATTCGAGGCATGTGCTACCTGTCCTCAAAGAGAGCAATAATATTTGTGGATCGCCATATCTTGTCTCGCTCCAAATTCACATCTACGTGTCACACGCGCTTATACTGTAGTTGGGCGTTGGGCGTTGTGATGCAGTCGACTTTAAACAGTAATGCTGATACAAGAACAACGCAATCAAAGCAATCCTACTCGTACATCTAGTTATATGCTGCGTTATGCTGTTTTTCAGCGTGTTGTGGCCGTTGTTTGACATGATGTACTGTATGCTGCAGGTCTAATCGTAAAACCAACAAGATATCGATCTTTACTTCAAATCCTTGGGGTAAAGTTGTTAATCTCTCATGGATAGAGCCATGTCTGTTCGTTTTATAAAGTCTATCCTTTATAAAACGAACAATGTCTACACTAACGCTGACTTGTTGCGTGAAACTGGAGTGTGCCGTTCGGCACCGCAAAAGGTATCGGCCGAAAAGAAGTACTTGAGTATTGTGTCTGATGCAGTGAGTATCGTACGATGCAGACGCAGAAGCGACTTAGATCCGGGGCATACATAGACTGAGAGGGATTCTGGTATAGGGATATAATAAACTGTGTCCCCGGGGGGCACGCGCCTCGGGAACTATTTTGCCGCATTTTCCCAAGGGCCACGCGCCTCGAGATTCTACCGGCTACCCAACCACATGGACCACAGACCCTGGGTACATCAAGCATATTTCTCCAGTGCTTCATGTATGTGATAGTCGCGCACGATTCCTGCGTACCAGGTATGTCCTGCCAACGCCCCAAAGGGATATCCATCAGCCCACCACGGCAGGCACCCGTACCGTAGCAGGGACGCTGAAGGGGGTGCTTATGGCGTGCTCGCGGGGAAAGCAAGTCACTCACACCTCCACACCCACACTCCTGTACTCAGCAGGAGCCCGGGGCCAGCATCGCTGCAACACCCGGCTTGGTGGATGGACCCAGATCAATAACAGAGAGAGAAACAGAGTGTCATTATATGCGTCGTAGTCGGCGACGTTCCCAGTAACGGTTACATGTTGTGGTTCATGCAAGAACATGCATGCCTCCGTATCCGTACTAAACCCGTGGATATGCCAGAGGAAGGTCCCCAGACGCCACAGGCCTCTGTTTTCCTATGACATCCTGGACCTTTACGGGCATGCACGGAGCCGTAGGCTGGCGTGTGAGTTTCTTCATGTTCGGCGTTATTTCTCTGCGCTCATCCACAATTCATTTTTGCACCCCCCTTGGCAGTACGTAGTGTCGCATTTACGGTTTCTGTTTGCCTATGACATCCTTGACCTTTACGGGCATACGCGGAGCCGTAGGTGGGCGTCAGCCCGCCGCGGCGAAGCCCCCTTGTATATATATATATATATTATTATTTTTTTCAATGGAGTTTTTGTTTAATTTTGTTCGAGGGAGGGGAGAAAATTAATCCATACTGTTTCAAGGCATTCATCAATTTTGCGAATGTGAGAGAACAATGTATTAGAAGAAACGCGAGCATACCCTAAACTTTGTTAGCGGTCCATCACACGCAAAAGGAAATATTCTTCCAAGGAACTACTGTAAGAGTCTCCTATATTCGGTTGAGCTCGTGAGACATATTGTTGCAAACAGAACACTCCGTGCTGAAGCCATAGTACATGAGACATATTGCTTCTACAAGAATAACACCCCGGGTTGAGGTCGGTCGCCAAAAGCAACCTGCACAGCACACCCACGCAGCCCGCTCTTGACGGACAGAACATTAACAACCCCAGGGGTGCTCGACACAAAGAGAAAAAAAACCTATGTCAGAGAATCATGCGATGCCCGTGTCACTCATGATGTGGATGGAGGGCGTAGTCATCTAGCCTTGTGGACAAGCCACATGCTTCGTTGCCTCATAGGATAGAGTCACAGGTTATACTGAATGCTATATCGGTTGCTCGCAACGTTTAAACGCCATCTCACGCCAGGGTTTGCCGAGTTCACGCACAAACTACTAGTACCACCTGGGTAAGCATCCATATCTGCCTGGCCGTCGTACATCTGAGCTCTCGCATCTCATACTCGTGGCTGCCTCTTGGTACCGTGCTCGCAGATGCAATATTGTAACATGAGCAAAAGGGAATGGCTGGGAAAGTAAGAGCACAAGCGTTCTGCTCTATACCTGGTAGGTCAGAAGGCTTGCTTACCCAGGCAATAACTAACTAGATCCCCGTAACATCCTCCCCAGCTGGTTGGCCGTGGAAATAATAGCCACGCGATATTATACACGGTGGACCCCAGGTTGTTTACATCAACCAAGACCGAGGAAATAAAGCCCGGCCAGATTTCTCCGTCAAGCAAACGCCCCCCCCAGCACGCACAAGATTTCATGTGCGCCGCAAAACCAACGTTACGAGGGAACCATCCTTTTTTTGGACTCCCGCTACGCGGTATGCCAACCACGCCCGAGAGGGATAAACCAGTCAATGTTTTCGGTAAAAGGCAAAACAAACTCAGCACGGACAAATATATGTATATATTCATTGATATTTATATGTATACATATATCACATGCACCGCAAACCAATGTGCAGAGAGGAACGCTGTTCTCCATGAAGAGCTTATCCTGGAGCCCCTAATGCGCACTCTATGCCAACCAAGACTGAGAGGGAAGAACCCGGCCACGTTTCTCCGTTAGGAAAAAACCTTCTCAGCACGCCAATTTCGCCGCAAAAACACCCCCACCCCCAAATCTGCCCCCTTCCTGCATCTCGTCCCACAACGCGATCCGACCCGGAATAGGGATCGGCCGCGTCTAACGTGCTGGAGTCGAGGGTCTTTATCAGGGCTTTCTTCGCTTCCCTCGTGTTGCTGGTTCTCGCCCTCATGGCTTCCGTATTGTCCACCTAAAACTTCGAGGACTGTGCACGCACTACAGCTGAAAAGAGCTGGAAGAGAGTTCTGGCAGACGGTAAAGACTGTTCCGGAACCGCGAGTTTGGTCCAACACGATGGAACGATTTATTCGTGCCATCGAGTGTCTCACGATTTGCAGAGTTCTGGCAACACTCTAATAGTACATAACGGTGACAATCCGGTAGCGACCTTATGTTGTGCCGTTAGTTTAGCCAAAACGTCCGCGTCACCGTAGCCATTGTATTCCTCCATAAGCTGGTCACGCCACACTGTCTTAACATCCTCCCCAGCTGGTTGGCCAGGGAGGGGTCAGCCGCGCGATACCCAAGACGGTGTATGCTGACAACAAAAAAACCGAGAACAAGGCAGACATGACCAGAATTTTCTTATTTGTAACAAGTCGACCTCAACCCCCCCGGACGAGAAAAGAACAGAGGTACAGTGATGACCGGCGATCACTCTTTCGTGAATACCCATTATGGTACACCCATATATAGTATATAAAAGCCATACCCGCATACATACATGCGTGCAAATCAATAAGGTTCGAGCACTCATGTATACACGTCAGGCTATTTGGTTGTGAGACCTGTAGCCATGCAACAAGGAAAGGATCATGTACGCAAATCACGATGAGCAACAAGCAGTCGTGCCATGATCACAAGCAAACATAGAACTGATTTGACCACCGTTAAACGTGGTTTGGATCATGAGCAAATATCTCCAGCCTGATCACAATAAGCAAACATGAAGTTGATTTGATCACGGGCAAACCTGGTTTGATCACGAGCAAAAATCTGCAGCTTGGTCACCAGCAACGAATGGGTTGCTTTGAGTTACCCCCGATCATGGGCAACTATGCGTTTGACCTTGTCGCGGCACCTGCATTCGGGGCGAAGGGGACTAACAACAACCTTGTTTATTACTTTAAAGACAACCCAGATTAGCCTACGAATATAGCTGTTATATTCCTACGCCACAACCACGTGCATGTCGGCGCGAATAAATCCGAGCACCTTACCTTCCCGTGTTTTCCTGCTGTTCCTTGACATCTGCTTAGTATCAACCTCATAGCAACATCTTTGAGCTGACTTCTTACTGAATTTCATTCTCACTACCATATTGATTATGAAACTACCCAGTGACAGTACGTACTTTGGTGTGTGTCAACATATTTCTTTTGCATATCGGCGTTCAAGACTACATTCGGCCGAGAAGCATGAGCGCATCTATGAACGAACATGCGTGTGTGTATACGATCATTATGCTGTGCAACAAGCCGAGACGTTGGAACGGGTCTTGCTTCACACTGGCCTCTGCCAGCGTATTGCCAGTTCCTAGCAAAACTCTTGTTGCAGCCACCATAAACCCATAGTCATGGCGACACCCGTGCAAATTGAACCCCTCGGTGTCCTACACCTACGCCTGCTCTTGCAACACCGTCGTAGCATCCTCCCCAGCTGGTTGGCCTGGAGACCGGGCAGCCATGCCGTGCTCTCGATGGTGCTCGCTGACAAGAACTGACAACGAGGGAAACCCCTCACTACAAGTGAGAGGGCCGGCGGAAGGGACGCACCCGTGTACGTTACCCTTTCCTATGATATATGGTATGCACTAAATAAATATACCTATACAAGCGCACGATCACAAGCACGTATATCATTTTCGTTTCTGAGTAAACACCTCCAGCTTCGTCACACAGCAAACATGGAAGCTGCATCTTTTGTACACATGCGTATGCGATATTAATAGTTAAATATTGCACTCCTTCCCAAGGTCAAAATTACCAAAAACAACAGTGCATTGGGATTCCCAGACGAATTTACGAAATGTGACTTTTTTCATAGTTGTATTTTGCTTGATTTTAGCATACCCCACCTGTCCGGGTCTCGCTTACACATGTAAACTAGTCCGCTGTAGCTCTGCGCAGCCAGCTTCGTTTGGTTATTTACACTACATTCAATGAGGAGGGTATACAGCCACATCAAATCTGAATCAGTGGATCAACCAACCACACGACACACTACACTCAACTCTCCGTTGGCATTGCGCCTGGAAGACTCTTTCTGACGGTGTAAGTATTGGAATATGGACTCTGCAGTCCACTATTACTAGTATCTAGTTGATTCGTAGTCACTACCCTGAGTACACTACA
>JAYJME010004942.1:0-10500 GCA_036873775.1 Costaria costata
CCCCCTCGGCATTTGGCAGGGGGAGACAGTAAGCCCGCAGATAAACGGTGACGTCGTCGCGTCTTGCCGGATTTTCCGATATACTACTGGTATACAATACGATATAATAGCGGAAGTTGCAACCACTATATGTTAGTGCAGCCAGTATATAATGGGCTGACTAGATGAACCGCCATCTTTGAACCCTAGAAAGTAGTAAACGGAGCGCATCAAATACCAATAGCGACACATAATATGGGGAGGGTTGGAATTATACCTGTACTTGGGCAGCCCCCTACGAGATTCAACGGGTTTTCAAGACCGGAACTCGATCCGACCCGCTGGCAGTTGCCATTTTGAGGGCTGGGTACCCGTCGTCGTAGTACCTATAAATATAGGTGCTTTTCATACGCTGCATGTGTACTCGGGCCTTGGGAAACCATAACCAAATCTGCTTATATCATTTCTATACGTATCCTTACAGCGGAAGTATCGTTCGAGTAGAGGGCCTTATTTAGGATTTAGTGTGAATATGACGCGTTGTGCGAAGAGCGATCCAAGGCATCGCAAACACCAACGACGACGGCATAAGCTCGCGCGTGTCACCGTCGAAGAGTACATCACGTTTACGGACCAACGACAGTCGATAGCAGCGACACTCGTTGATTCAATATCCCAAGCAAAGCAGCCCGGAAGCCCTGCAGGCAAGTGGTATCGAGAGCTTGAGTGGAACACCATCCAGGCCGACTCGACATATTCAAAGTTTACACCGTGCGAACAAATTATCCCAAATCACGAACGCACCGACCACAACACACAAAGAGCCCCATGGGATCTTCCCGCACGCGCCGAGCCCCTTTCACTTCCTCAAGATGTGGTCCCTGAGTGTTCCTCAGCAGTGAGAAGTCTTGTGCTTACATTACTCGAACATGTCAAAACATCGACATTTTGCTGCTGTTGGACTACTTGCAGTCGGAAGTCAATTTCAAGCCAGAGTACACAACACACCTACCACCCCCCGTACCGCTTGGGAGCAAACACAGAGACTCATCAGCTCTGCCTGCGAGCATCGAGCCCATCTGTGATGGTAAAAATGATCCTCGTGCTTGGTTGTCAGTAGTGGAAAGACTTGTGCTATCGTAGAAGGACTCAAATAAGTAAAGGGTACGAGTACACAAATACAAGAACTCTTTCTGGAAAGCCGGAGCCAAGGGAGCGGCTGGACACAAGCGGTGCCTTGAAAACGCGCTCGTCTCTCACAATGACGGGGACTGCTACGAGCAGGGAGTGCCACGCCCACCGCGAAGTAGAGGTGCTCGCATCGCCTCTGCTGTGCTGAGTGTTGGCTCCCCCCCGGCTGACGACAACGAGAAGCCGTCCCTCAACTTCGATGACGACTTCGGCAGGGGATTCGCGTCCACGGAACTGGTAACTAGCAGTGGTGGACGTGGTTTGAACCCCAATGCCGGCAGGTTTGCGATGACTGTGGACAGCAGCTCGTCAGTCTATTTCGTGGGCGACGAACTGATTCCAGGGCTGCGGCAGCATACAAGGAGTTGCAAGAAGATGGAGGAGCCGAAGCCCAATGAGACTGCCGGCAAGAAGAAGGTCTTCGCGACAGCAAGTGGAACTCACTTGGGGTATGTCTTCGACCAGGCTGGTCAGTCTGTTCCAGTTCGCACCTCAGCCGTGATACGTGCCTGGCCTGGGATGCAACCTCTCCCCCCCCGCCAACGCAATGAAATCAGGGGTAGGCACCATGCTCGATGCGGAAAACCCCGCCTGCGGTTCGACAGAGGAATTTCGCTTCGTTGAATCAGCTCCCGGAGGCCGCGGGTTTGTGTTCGTATAATGTGTCGTTCAGTGCCCTATGCGTCCATCAAAAGACGTCATCGACACCCGCTGGGACCCTGGAGTCAACCCGTTAGCGGCACTGGGTGTCAGGGCAAGATTATCAGACGTTTGCTACCAATAACAGGTGCATGCTAAGGATGGTAACAAAACGCCTACGGAGGCCACTGTCGCTGAGACGGAGCACCAATGTGCGAAAATTCAGGACAGACCACAAAAGAACGTGATAAACTTTCAAGAGGAGAACAAGTCACCGACAACAACCGAAGCATCATCCACGGGGGTTGCATCATGCTCATCAAAGTTGGGCCGACAGCGCCAGGAGATACACCTGCAACTTTGCCCAGGGTCGCATGTGGTGTTGCGTCCGGGGTCGCACCGCCTACTTGGACATGGGTCGCATCGGATGCGCAGTATCACGTGGTCGCCAGTGCGATATCTGGCCTAACCACCGGACGCACCTTCACCGAGGGCACCTCCGATGTAGCGTATGAGCAAGCTCACCCCTACCCAGCTGCCCACGGAGAGAGTACAGCGGGAAACCCGCCGGGTAAGTGTGTGGATTTCACCCACACTGATAGATACCCATTTCGGGTTTCGGAGAAGGACAACTTGGTGATCAAAATCCCCAACAAAGCACCACAAATGCTATCCATTCCCCGAAACAGCATCGCCCGAGACCCCCGGGGCAGCATGACCACAGATTGCTGGAGCATCAGCATCTGGGATCATGGGAGCATCACCATTTGGTTTCACCAGAGAATCAGCGCCTGGGATCACTGGATCGTCATCGCGCATCGGAGTATCAGCATCTATCTGGGGTCAAAGGATCGCCACCATCTGACTTTGCCGGAGCAACTACACCTCGGATCGCTTGGTCAACATAATCGAAGACCACACGAGCATCAGTTAGATGAACAGTATATTATAGGGTCCCTGGATCATCGTCATTTATGAATACCGGTGGATCAGCTGAGTCATCAACCTCAGGCACCGACGGATCGACAACATCCGCTTTTCCCAGGGTCGCACCAGCTACTCTGAGCTATCCTTCGAGCCAAGCTCAACAACGAGGCCGACCGTCAGCAGGAGGAGGTTCAAACGCTCAATGTAGCTGAAGGACAACCGCGGGCGAACCCCGCGATGGGTGCTGAGGGCTCCACACACGAGGGAAGAAATCGCTGGCAACATCCACGGCCGTCGTGTTCACCTGCAAGTCAACCTCAGGTTTCCTTCTCTTCCTGAACGGAGGGCCCATCAGTATCGAGGCCAGGACGCAGACACTGACCATATGCTCAATGGTGGAGGCGGAGCTGACGATGCCAATAAGCTGTGAGAGAAAGGCAAGTACCTACCCCTCTAACTGATGATGGAGTTAAGCCTCGAGTCCTAAGCCGAGGAAAGCGGACATGGGCAAGGTCAGTCGTATTATTGGCCTGATCATCACACGAGACTACGACAACGGGACGTTGGTCGTCACTCTGAAGAACTACGTCAACGGCATCCTGGACTACGTCAACGGCATCCTAGAGAGGTGCTACAATCGCCGGGATAAGGGTCGGAGCTATCGCAGGAACTTCACGCCGTCGCCAGTTCGCAGCCTAAGGGCTTCAGTATGCATGGCAGGAGGATCGGCCATATGGACGAGTGTAACCGGGAGCTCGGATCGGCCATATGATCGAGGGGTAATGTCTCTCTAAAAAAACTAGTGTGTTGCAGCTGTAATAATGCTGGCAGGGTCCTACTAATGTTGCTTTGTTTGCGGGTTGCAGGAGCACTGGGTAGGTTGCTCACTTCTATGATTGTAGCGGAACGAACAGGTACACTTGTTTAGGCTACTACGAGCATAGTATATTCCTTGGTCGATGGACTGCTCTGAACATTGTTCGCGTTGAATTATCGTGTTTTAGTATGTAGGCTATACAGGTTAGCTTGCAATAATAGCGTAACGATAGGTACGTACACAAAGCATTAAGAAACAGTGAGTTTTGTTCGCTTGATAACGTGTTCATCCCTTGGATGTAAAATAACGAGCTGACTTTGCGGAAGTCATTTCCCTGCAACGATTTTCGCAATTGTGTGCGTTTTTAAGTTATCGGATGTAGCGCAGAACTAGCGAGTACATTTTAACTGAGTTGAACTGATAATTTGATTCTATTTGATAGGTAGTTTTTATGGCTAAATTGATTTTGTCGCCTCTATCGAGGGGTCGTATTATAAATTGATACGTATTGTATGCCGAAAATACAACTTTCGGGAGCGCTACGGCGCTGCTGTGCGATAGGGCTACCAGATAATCCACCCGGAGTCGCCGTATCAGCACCTACGTGCGGTCGACGAAGTGTCTTTTGGGATCGGCCCACAGTATAACATATATTCGGATTACCGGGGGAGAACGTCTTCTGGAATTCCCGGATCATCATCGATTTAGAGCTGCTGGAACACCACCTCTGGAGTCGCTGAACACCATAGTCGGTTGGAGCCGCTGGAGCATCGTTTCTGAGGTTGCTGCAAAAATAATTCGGATTTTAAATTACACGTCTTCTTTGCATGGGGCGGGAAGAAGCGTGCTACGCAGCCAGATGCTGGTGCTTATAGTTGGATAGCAAGCTGATAGATGAACTATTGTGAGTTCTGGAGATAAACACAGTAGATGTGAAATTACTAATTAAATAAGAACAGTGGCAGTCTTTCTAAGACAAAACCTGACCGGTCTTCAAGTATTCATCCCTATTTTGGGCTCCTCAGCACCATGTTAACTGCTATCCCTTTTGGCCCCGGGTACGAAGAGCCCGGAACACGAACAGACCGGTCTAAAAAATAGTGATCGAGGAGATCCTTCTTCAGCTTTTTTTCCCAACTGTTCTGCATGATGAGTTGTGCGAGCACTCTCCAAGCTACAACACACTGCTGCTATGCAAGCCTGACAACACACTGCGGCTATGCGGGCCTGAGAAGGCAAGCCCCGAGCCCGAGTATAGCTGCTGCGGCCTTCGAGACCTACAAGGTTATCCACAGATGCCTAGACACACCAGCTGTCTCTGGGGGCCGTGGTCCTCTCTCAGGCGACTAACATTTGCCTCTACAAAAAGAAAGAAAAAAGACCAACACACTCGCGCGGTGGTATTGTGTCAGCCGGCCATGTAAATTCGTTAGACGCTGTCTGTTAAGAAATACCTGGTAGGCAATACGCACATAGCCTATTGAGTCCATGCTTCGTATGTTGCGGTTCAACTAATTACACCGCATTATGAGTAACGGGCTATTTCGATGACCTTTCAGCAGTTCTTGTAGTCGACAAGTTGCAGCGACAAGCCGTCGATAGACGCTGCTGTAAGAGGCCATCACGATTGAGGAACTGGAGTGTTTGCATACCCACCACGTTCACTCGTCGAACCGCATCTGAACTTACCACAGTTCATCGTTCTAAGCCTTTTTTGTCCTCAAGCGGCCTTCTTCAAGAGTCATCAATTATTCACATCCTCGACACACAGCGTGTCTGCTCGGTCAGTTTAACGACTGACAGCGCCAACCTTTGTAGCCTACTGCAGGAGTATCATCGAATATTCTTAACACTGTCATCCGTAGTTTAGGAGAAAACTAGCTTACACCTCTGCACGTACCATTCCAGAACGAAGTAAAACCCACGGCCGATAACGGTGTAGTAGCATTTAGCGTACGGAGTACGTACCGAGCTTGTCTAGCTGGTATACGAAGTACGTATAGGGAGAGCCGCGAGGGATCCAAGGTCTGCGTGTGATATCGTTGCGGTTCAAACCTGTTAGATCAGTACGAGTAGTGGTGTGGCTTTACGTTGCCAGGTTACCCACAGTAGTTGCTGTGATAGGTGCAACCAATAAACATCCGCCGTGAGCGAAGCAGGAACGGCTGATGTTGATGCGGCGCGGTGAAGGGGTAACGAACCTTTTCTGCGGTATACCTGGTAGAAGCATAATCCACACGTAAATATACAGAGACACGTTCATTGCACGAAGTAACAATGATTCGGCTTGTCAAGAAGACCATGTATGTATGTACTACTGTATGCTATACAAGGTTCCCCTTCGGGATGTGTTTTGATTTTTGAAACCCCGGGGGTGTCGCAAGCTGAAAAGGGGGAACACAGGCGCTCCTATGAATACCGGTGTGAGCCTAGGTCAGGTTCGCTGTTGCTGTGCTTCGCTGCTGTCGATGAACTGCTGTGAACTGAGCAGGTACGTTTGAAATCCAGAGGAGGCGTGGGTAGAAATCGTCCAGATTGTGTTCAGGATGGCACATACCGCACACATTCATACACACGCACACATAAAAGTGCCGTTTACGGCTGTCACAAACATAAGTACGAATGCTGTTATACCATGGCTGCCACAACTTGAAAACACTCGAGGGACCGTGTGATATACAGACAGAAGCAGCGGACAGCACGGCAACGAGCGGAAAGCCAAAAGCTAAAGACGCCATGATTGCGCCGCTCTTCTTGAGACTGCTGTGTGTTCTTGATTCGTACGAGTACTGCTGTAGGATCCTACGATCGCACGCACACGAAGTGACTGTCACAAAGCGAAACGCTTGAAGCGCAGCTGCTGTTGTACCGTGTGGCTGCCACGGAATCTAGAGCCTTTGAGTGCTGGTGTGGTACAGGTACAGCAGCAGATTGAAAAACAACAAGGCGAGGAGACCACTCGAGAGGTAGGTGCAGAAATTGATACGCGTGTGCCATGGGTCCATGTGTACGTGCTTGTCACACACTGTCACGGTGTAGACACATGTGTATGCCATGGTTCCATGCGCCATCCAACGACATATGCGTGCCATGATTCTTTATGGACCATGTGGTCGTTCCATGTGCCCTGTGCTCCATGTACCATGCTTCCGTGCTCGCATGTGAACACGAAAGAACGGTAGGAATAAGGGTTGATATGGCACTTGGATGGCGGTGGCAACATGGAACGCCATCCCGTGGTTACTTGCCATTTCTCGCGACTTTGGGTGCCCATATAACGCGCGATAGGGCCCGGCGGGGGCCCAGGCTTGCGCCGTAGTGTACAGGCGGGCCGTGCCCCGCAGCAGGGAGCAAGAGAGAACACCCGTGCTTGAAAGATAAAAAACGCCCATGTGAAACAAAAGTGCATTTTGTACTTTGCAATGTATATTACGTAGTTGGTTTCCATAATTATCAAGCACGAGTACGCTACTGGAGACCAAGTTGATTGAGTGCTTGTAACTATTTTCGATGGCAAAAGTAAGGTTACTTTGTCACTTCCATGGAGGGGTCGTGTTGATGTAGATACTCTGCCATAGAAGCAATAGTCAGTAGTCTACCGAATCGCTGATTGGAAATGAAGTGGTCGGTAGCAGGCAGGTGCATGACGCAGCCTATCTAGTCGATGCTCAGTACTAGCGTGGAGTACTATTGGAGTAAAGGTATACGGATAATTGATACTATTGGTTGCTCCCCAAAGTTGGTGACGGGGCGCGTGCAGGCAGGACAGGACAGCGAGAAGAGGACCCAAGAAGCTCATACCAAACTCCGTATTATATGATATTAACCAGCTCTCGAGCGAGAGAGCATGAACAACCAGCAGCTAATTATTTTCCCTTTGTTCCGCAGAGGAATACATCATATCCCGCCACAAGAATCCCTCACCACAATTAGAACTCCTATTCTACGATGGATAATCTACGACGTGTTCTTGAGCACAACCAACATCCCCCCTGCTCGTGATACACGATAGTGTCAGCCAGTGCTACGTACTCGGCTTCAGTGGTCGAGAGCGTAACGCATTTCTGAGTCCTCGAAAACCAGCTCACGTACGCCCCTGCACACATACAACTCCACCAGAAACTGACCTCCTGTCAGTGGCCTTGCATGCATAGTCTGCGTCGGCAAACGCTACCAGTTCAAGCCCACCGCCCCTCTGAAACGCAATGCCGAAATCACTCGTAGAAACAACATGCTCTAAAACACCAATAGCTGTCTCCCAATGAATCTCGCTCGACTTATTCGCGTATCGCGTTACCGCTCTCACCCCGTTCGCAATATCGAGTCGTGTTTGGTTCGCAAGCCACTTCAAGCACCCCACCAACTTCCGAAAAGGCCAATCACCCACAGGTTCCTTCTTGTTAAATTCCTCGAGCTTCAGACCAGTCGGGATGGGGGTATCCCTACCAGAAGTAACATCAAACCTTGCCGCAGTGTTTTCGGCGAAAGCTTGTGGCGAAATCGCCAAAGTACCAGCACTCCAATCCCTCGAAAAACGACACCCATCATACCACTACCAAACAACAGGCCCCACCTGGTCGCCTCTCGATCAAAATTGCGCAGAACAACTAGTTTCTCCGTGGACAAACACTAGATTTGCCACCATTCTCTCTCCTCTACACAATTCGAAACACGCGTGTGCGCCCTCCCCCGACTTTCTCCCTAATCATGGCCGGAACAAGGTGTGAGGTCATGAACCATCCCGCATTCACCGTCAGATGGAGGTGTAAGTTCGGCCACGCCTCCTTTGCCCCCGGCATGTTCAGTTTCTACACGTCGGAACCCGCGTCGTTCGTAAAAGACCACAGCGTCTAGCATGCTACGAACATACACGAAGGATTCCCCTTGTCGACGACTATCAGCGAGTAGACGGTGCACCAACGACGACCCAACACCCCGGTAGCGCCATCGCCTGCCCACCGCCAGCACAAGTAGCTCTCGGCAAGACGTCGAGGGCGACGGGCCACTACAATACTCGTCTTTCCCCCCACCTGTTTCTTCGTTGGAAGGCATAGGCTCTTCTGCGCCCGCCCGGCCTCCATTCTGCACGGATTCATGAGCGCCCCCCCCCAGGCGCCAGGACATGCACGCCGCCACGGTCCACGTTGGGGCTACAGGAAGAGAGCCATTCAACACGTCGATTTGGGTCTCCGCTGGCTTAAATTCTCCCGCCGCCGCTGCCGCTTGCCCAACTTCGTTTTGCCCGGTCGTCACCGAAGCCGCGAGCAGGACAAATGCGACTTGTCTTTGTTCGATGTCTTCAGCCATGTACTCGACCGCACGTCCAGAAGACGCGAGGAATGGAAGGGAGTTCGCGAGTATTGCAAGCATCTCGCAACGGTGGCTCGAGCTCATCCGCCCGACAGGCACAAGCTTCCACATTTCTTGCCCAGTGGTAGCGACGCGTACATCTGTGTACTCACTGGGATCGATGGGGCTTGTCATGGTGATGGCAGGGGGGCAGTTCGCTGTGCAGGTCTCCTCCTGGCCGTCACTCCTGGCCGCCGTCCCTTCATGCCTGTCAAGGAGTAGCTCAAGCGGCACAGTGGGTGCAAGAACTTTCTCATATAGAACAATGTGGGCATGCTCTTGGGGCGCTTGTGCAAAGGGTCCTGGCCGTCTCTCATTTTCCCGAGTAGAGTTCCCTTGCCGTGGTGCGTCCTGTGGTTTCATCCGGGGAAAGCACTGCCCTCGTGAATACGTCGTTGTGCGCCTGGGGGGGTGGTACGTCTGAACGGGAGAAATACGGGCTACTTCCTTGAACCCTAGTTCACGAGCCACGTGTATTGTGACCGAGTTGGTGCAGAGAGTCACAGCGCGGATAAAGCCGACGGCAGTTGCCTCGCTTAGCAGGTCTCTCTCCAGCAGTTCAACCAGAACGGCAGCCCGAATTCCACCATCACCACCACCACCGCCGCCGCCGTCATCGTTGTCATCATCACCACGGGTAAACTCGTTCACCGTGAGCCCATCACGACCACGGCCATGCCTGTGTTTTGGTGTGCCAGTAGAGATTCCGCTTTGGTCGGGTCGGCACCCTGTCTCCGATATGTACATGACCTCGCCTGGCGCGTACGCCCACCCGCGATCGTGCCTGTATGTCGTCATGAGGTCACGTATGACGTCGGATATTGGGCGTATCAAGGGCTCGAGTGGTATCCCCAACAGCCAACCTGTGCACGATTGCCAAGGCGTCCGCTTGGTGCGCAGCGCACTACCAGCGGAACGAGGTCGGCCCCAAGACCTGTCCTCTGCAAGTCCTTCCCGTGCGGCGCTGGCAAGGAAACCCGAGCCCTGGGCGGATTCCACAAGCTCTATGCCGATCGTAAACCCAACAACCTGCCCAGTGGCGTCAGAAGTGGCGGTCAGAACTCGCCCACCTCCTTGCAGGGCGAAGAGGAGGCTGCGAGAATATAGAATCTTGTGGCACCACCTCACAACGGCTGTCCCCGCTGGCCCTATTGTTGAGCGGAATCGCTGGAATCTCGCGGCGAGCAAAGGCTCGCTGTCGAGAAATACGCTGCTGAAGAGGGCACTCGTCTCTGCCCAGAGGTCGGCCCTCATGGGCTGGATGGTGACGCCGTGCAGGAGCAAGTTACGACCACGATACTCTTCGCCGTTGCTGCTACCCCGGGTTAAACTCGCCGAAGTACCGACAGTGCCGCGCGACGTCTCCTGACATGTAGATGACGGAGGCCTTCCCTTGCCGATTTTTCCCTCCGTGTTTTCCGGCGGAGGCGCAGATATCAACCACCGCGCCAATAGCCGGGCGGTTGGATGTGAGTACAGGTCGATCAAGCTCACTGTGTGCCGCCCACCAACTCCGTGATTGCGTCCGCATGATGCGAGGTTGTGCCGTAGCTCGTGCAGCAAAACTACCGCTTGCACGGACGACAAACCCGTTTCGG
>JAYJME010004943.1:0-10499 GCA_036873775.1 Costaria costata
ACTGTAGACACCAAAACCTATATATTTCCCTATTTTTGCTAACAATATTTGGTCCTATTTACTATGGTCCCCCGTAACAGTAGTCGTACGAGGCTAACTACTGAACCACTGGGGACACCGAGACACCCCCCCTTTGGCAATTTCCTTGTGTACTTACGTATGATAGAATAATATTATTCGAATACGGGCAAAGAGGAAGTACGTGGCCTAAGCAGTACACCAAGGGTTCTATTGTCTAGACTCCAGACTGCGTAATGATTGGTGATGTCATGATTGATGAGTCGTGATTTGATGCCGATTTACTCTGGAGCATTACTTACGATAGTCTTGCCAACACACGTCCCTGCAGACGAACTGCCATTATGCTTCCTTGCGAGCATCGCTGTGTGCCTACCGTGCACCATGTACGACGATGATGCGTAGGATAGCGGTACGAATGACAACTCTACGATCTCCTTTTTTGGAGTCGTATCCACACATGCCTGTCCAAGCGTTTGAAACCCTTTTGAAACTGGGATGGCAGTTACGACAAATTGGAGCCAAACTTTCCATGAAATCAAGTCAAACCAGCTCTTGTCGTTACGTACAGCAGGTACGGCAAAAACCGGGGACGATAAAGAAACAGCCCCGAGTCGGATGCATACGCCGTGGTGTGTATGTGCATGTATAAAAGAAAGAGGTTTCCACTGTATCCCGAATGGCTTTCTGCTACCGGGGATAGGGGACGGTTGAAGTTACGGCAACACAAATAGTTACGTACGTCGGATATGTGTTGCGCGTAATTACGCGTAACGCCGTAACTGCCATCACTGTTTTTGGACTGCACTCCCATTTCGGGGGCAAATGACTTGGAATTAGACTGAGATGTGCGTTTCTGTGCACTGCAGCGGTAAATCGTCGCCAAAACCCGCCCTGTGGCACGTGCAGCAGCGGTATTTTAGCCGGTTGACGTCACACCAAGAAGGCACAAGCGATGAAGGCAACTTGTCAATTCTTCGCTCACAGTCCGCGAGCAAAATATACACCTGAATCAAAACTCCCTCCTCTCCTCTTACTCGCTCAAAAGTCGACGAACCAAATACCTGAACCATAATTTTCCTCCCCTCCTCCTACACACCCAGGTACTCATTGTATGTGCTAGATCATGCAGATTATACGGCTCCCACCCGCGCTACATGAGCTAGATTCTACAGACCAGAAACATTTCTTCCCTGAAATATCTATTAATAGATCATGGAGCGGAAGTCGATGATCTGCGTAACCTGTGGATGGGTATTACATCCCACTTCCAGTTTCCGATTCCCCTGTGTGCTCGTAAAGCCTACGCTTATCTCATGATGGACGCGTGCTACGATAGAGGTGCTGTTCCATGTTTTGGCATTTTTTGTTTCTGAATGACGGGGCTCCTTAGCCCAAAATCGTCGGGGTGTTACTCTTGTTTTGCAATATGATTTTGTTTGTGTACCTACAGCAGTACTGTAGCTTATGAACTTGTTTTGATCGTGTTGCACTTTAAGTTTGCTCCAAATCAGTTTGGTGGGTGAATGAAGTACGGAGCTCCTCGAGCAAGGAGCCTCAGAAGATAAATGGTGCCCATCTATCGTAGCATGCGTCGATGTGGGGGAAAATAATGGGATACGAGGGTAAAGTCCAACCTCGGTCCTATCCACGTGTCCGCACGCCCACAATACGAACTCGAGGGCTGTTTCATGTAAAGTGGGTGCCCCGAGTTAAACGCACCCCAAGATAAGTTAAAATATGTAGCTTAAACAGAGCGGTCAGATCGACACGTCCCGCCTACACTAAAAAGGTATACACTGGCGACGCATGCTATATGCGATTGGGGTACGGTTGGCACTTTTGGGGCAGAAGGTTGGTTGGTTTTCTGCCTGACTAAGAACCTCCTCAACTCTGGAATTAGCCTCTTTTTTTTCTTTTTCTTTTTTGAACGTTGTATTTCTTTTTTACACCTAGGTCTTGGGATTGTTCACTGGGTTGCACTTTCGTTTTTTTCTCTCTCTCAACAAAATCCGGTTTTGGGATGAGGCATAGATAGACCTTCTTAACCCTTTGACCACTCCGAAAATGAATCCAGTCTAATTCGAAGTGATTTTTCCCCCGAAAATGTGGTTGCGGTTCTGAAGGGGGTTAACCCTTCTACTACCCCAAACAGTATCCCATACTATTTCCAAGTAGTTTTGTCCCCAAAAACCGTTTCCGGCTCTAATGACCGCGGAAACCCTATCGTGGCGTCTGTCTTGCCCACTATAACACTGAGGTGAGCAATGTGTCTTGTGGATTGTCAAGGGGTTCTCGTGACTCGCCCACTACTGCCAGTTTTCGCGAGTAATGCTACGATAAGGGTGTAGTTCCATTATATTTTCTGAGGCAGCTAGCTTATTTGAGGAGCTGTACGATATCTCCCCCCAATAACAGGCTTTGACGAAAAGTGTACTCTTAACCCTTTCACTACCGCAAGAAAGCATCCCACACTATTTCCAAGTAGTTATGTCCCCAAAAACAGTTTCCGGCTCTAAAGGGGTTATACCCCGATGACCAAACTCATAACCAAGGGTATACAACGACAATAGTGTAAAACCAGACGATTTTGATTGGCTAGTTTGTTCCTCACTTGAGAATCCCCTTCACTTCATTCCCAGTGACGTTTTGGGCAATAACTGCTGCTAGAATACCCCTATCGTATAGCAAGCACGCATCTCGCCCTTCTTATCAACAATATCCAGAAGACAACGCAGAAGTACGTATATAAGGCTTTTGAGATAAAACACCGGTTGTTTTTTTTTTTTTTCGCCCCTGGTTTGCCTAATTTTCACGAAACAGGAAGGGGATAGGATTAGCAAAAAATCAATATTTGTAATATATGGAAACAACGTAATGAGCGCCCAACTAGCTGTTGGAGGTGTCTCTATTAGGAGTAGGAACGGTGCTCCGTCTCGAAAGGGATGCGTGGGCAATGGTCAAATGACTAAGGCAAGCACCAAATGAGTACGCCCTCCCCCCCCTCTCTCAGGTGCGGCTGGAAGACCAGCAGAGGATCAACGAGTTCGGCCGCCTCAACACTCGGCTACTGGAGATCAGAGACGACAAGTCCCACATCAAGGCAAGAAACAATTTTTTTTACGAAATTGTCTCCCAGGCTTTTTGCTGGCGGCGGCAGCAGCGGCCGGCCGACTGTGTTTTGCTTGCGTCGCGTGCCCCTCTGTTCCGGGTCGTTGGCTGTCGGGACTCGCACATCCGCACCCACCTGTTCATGTTGTAACCGGTACTCTGTTGATGCTGTATGTCTCGCGGGAACATGGGTGGAGGTATGGGGATAAGACGGCAGTGCATGCCCCCTCCTTGACGAAACTAAACTCCAGCTAAAGCTAGCACACATTCGCGGCAGGTAATATATGTGGCTCAGCGTTGCCAGTTGCACACCAAAATAAGAGCCACCACCCCCCCCCCCCCCCCAATTCATTCGACGCTGCCGTCCATATGCAAGAGAGTGCGCACAAGGTGCTGCCGAAGTTCGCCTCACAAGCGGTTATTAGTAGAATACAGCCCACCCTTCGTGGGCGTCGCTGAACGCCTCGCGGTGCTTCGCGTTTAGTGCAAGCAATGTCTGCCTGGTCGGTGAAAACCCGATGTGTTCCGTCCCGGCATTGTAGGGAGGCGAGGATCTATGGTCATACGACTACGCCCATGCATGACATTGAATTCAACCCCCCTCCCCCCCCCGCACCGCGCCTTCCATTCTTGGTCGAAACCTCGACAGGATGTTCTGGATAAGCTGGATGACGCGGCTACAGAGCTCATGACGGGGGAGGGCGACCCGGTGATGCTCATGCTCGGCGACAGTTTTATGAAGTGCGAGGAGGAGTACGCGACAGAGTACTGCGAGCGGAAGCAAGAGGTTCGGACCCTGGGGGCGTTGCGGTTGGGTTCGGTTGCGTTCGGTTGGGTTTGGCTCGGTTCGGTTCGAATCGGTACGGTTCAGTACGGTCCGGTTCGATTCGGTTCGGCTTGATTCGGTTCGGTTGGGTTCGGTTCGATTCGATTCGGTTTGGTTCGTGTCGGTTCGGTTCGGTTCGGTACGGTAAAAAATGGTCGGTTCCGCTCGGTTCGGCGCGACTCGGTCCGGTTCGGTTTGATTCGGTCCAGTTCGGTCCGACTCGGTAAGATTGGGTTCTGTTCGGTTCTGTTCGGTTCTGTTTTTTGTTTTCGGTGCACCCCCCCCCCCACCCTTTTTTCTCGGCCTTTTTTCTCAGTCCAAATATATTGACTTTTGTTCCCATCAGGCTATGTTTCAACTTTTCTTGGCCGTAATGTTGTTTTCTCGCTTTCCCGGGTCGACGTTTCAACTTGTTTTACAGTACTGCTCTGTATTCATAGCTTGTTCGGTTTCTCGATCTCGCGTTCGACTGTTCAACTTTCCACCTCTCCGACGCATGTACGAAGCGTGTAGTCCCCCCCCCGCCTCCCCTACGTACTGCTTTGGTTCGTGTATCCAAGAACCGGTGTCGAAGTATCCCGCTGCCCCTCCTTCACCTCGCCATCCCGGCTGTGACTAAACTGACGCGGTCGACGTTTGGTTTTGATTTTTGGTTTTTCATTAAATAATGTACAAGTTCGTCAACTGCGAGTTCTACCGATTGAGTACGAAGTCGAACCTCATGCGTATAATACGCATTTGCAAGCTGTGGGATACGTCGGCCGCACGTGTGTTACATCCATGATATTTGCAAGCTGCGTGATATTTGCAAGCTGCATGATACATGCGCCGCACGTGGTTTACCCTCATCGTATCTGCAAGGTGCGTGATACATCGGCATCCATCACATTTTGCAAGCTGCGTGGTAGTTTGCAAGCTGTGTGATGCGTCGGACCGCTCGTGTGTTTTCGTTCATCGATTTGTGCTTGTGTGTTTGTTTGTTTGTTTGTTTGTTTGTCTGTTTGTTTTCTTGTTTTTTCAGGAGAGGCAGGCTAAGCTGGACGAGCTGACCGAGGAGGAGAAGGGCATCCTCGTGAGACAGGGGGTGAGCGCCCTTTAACCCCTTTCGAGCCGGAAACGGTTTTTGGGGACAAAAATACTTGGAAATAGTGTGGGATACTTTTTTTTGCGGTAGTAAAAGGTTAAGACACGCCTGGTACGGTAGGATTGCACCTCATTTTTGCGAGGCTCCTCGGTTGAACAGCTTCTCCCTCACACTCAAAACCTGGCTTTGACCAACAACAAAAAAAAGGATCCATACGTATATCACAAATACTATTTTAGTAAAAAAAACACAAGTAGAATGATACTGCGTAGAAAACGGGAATTGTCGGGTGGCCCCCGTGTGCTTCCAGTATTATGAGACCAAATATTTCTTGAAACGACCTTAACTTAACGCCGTGGCCTCCGCTCGACTGGAAACCTCCCGTGAGCTCCGCGCCCTGCCCCTGCCCTGCACGTTTGGCTTTTGTCCGATCCAAATCGAGCAGCTTCATTTTTTTGGCCAAATGCCGGATCACTGAATCAATGACTAAGAATATTAGCCCCGTTTTCTATACTGCATACCATACATTTGGATAATAAAGTGAGAACCCGTCAGTTCCCAGTGACATTTTGGCGAAAAAGTGCAATAAGGCTATCAATAAGGCTAGAAATAAGGCTTGCCCTGTCGTAGCAGGCGTCAGTCCTAAAGGGGTTACAGGGGTGGGGCCTATTTAAGGCTAGCAATCATTCTAGCCATAAAGCATGCTCTATGGCAGCAGTTGTCAGTGCTAAATGGGTTACTCTGGTGCGGCCTATTTGAGGCTAGCAGTAAGGCTAGCAATAAGGCATGACCTATCGTCAGTCCTGAAGGGGTTGCAGTGCTGGGTGGGGCCTACGTAAGTCTATAAATAAGGCTAGCTATAAGGCATGACCTATCGTAACACGAGTCAGTCCTGAATGAGTTACAGTGGTAGGGCCTATATAAGGCTAGCAATGAGGCTATCAATAAGGCATGCCCTGTCGTAGCACAAGTCAGTCCTAAAGGGACTACACTGGTATGGCCTATATAAGGCTAGCAATAAGGCTATAAATAAGGCATGCCCTATCGCAGCAAGCGTCTGCAGTCTGCACTGCTTTTACGCTCCGACTATCTGCAGCAGCAGCAGCAGCAGCAGCAGCCGAAGGGGATGAACGATTAAAATGATATTATAGTGCCGTTGATACCGCCGGTGATAGTGCCGCTGATGAGGCTGAAACACTGTTAATATAGGTAGGCAGCAGCTGAAAGGGATGAACGACTGAAATGATAGTGCCGTTCATGATAGAGCCGCTGATGAGGCTGAAACACTATTAATAGGTAGGCGGCAGCTGAAAGGGATGAACAACTGAAGTGATAGTGCCGTTGATGGTAGTGCCCCTGGTGGTAGTGCCGCTGATGAGGCTGAAACACTACAGTAGGTAGACATACACACTAACATTTCGCACATCAGACAGGTCATCGATCCCCACTTCATGATCTGTATATTTCAGGGAAGATAGATTGCTGGTCTATGGTCTATATATGTACAACCATGTTGCCGGGTGGGAGCCGTATACTCTGCATGATCTCCTCGTACATACGAAACACGTGTTTTCTGGGTTAGACCTGTACTGCACAGATCCTGCACGACATCTCATAACGGTAGGGTGCGATCAAGATTATCTAGATCGTGATTTATATATGCACCTTTTTGAGCACTTTAGAAGGGATATGACATTATCGTTTTCATGTTCACATAGTTTTCATGTCTGAGAGGGAATTCTCATGCTCGAGGGAGACGATGACAATTTAATTAAATACGTACTGATTCAAGACTTTAATTAATTTTCATGTTCGAGGGTGAAGATATGTTTGCCTTTCCTGGGAGCGCATACCGAGCATCGACGCTCCTGGCACTCGCTGCCCTTGTCATCTGCAGTTGTTCCGCATTGCCGGTGGAGGTCTCGGTCTCAAAATGGTGCATGAGACCATGGCGAGGAGAGGACTACAGTAATATTAATTAGTCTTTGGTTTCGAGGAGAGGTGTATAACGAAAAGAAGCGGTACATAGAAGCGGCCACACGTGTTTTAATTGCAACCCGGGTTGCTAGGTTAGGGGGTGGTGTAGTACTTCTTTTGGTACTCGAACTATAGAGTACGGCACGCGCGCATCGCGATAGCTGGGCATTCACACTATGAATAGAAAGTTGGTGGCATCGCACTTTGCCGTTGTTACTACTGTCGCTATCTGTTAGTAGTACAGTAGTAGTAGGAGTAGTAGTAGTAGTAGTAGTAGTAGTAGTAGTAGTACTTTAGTATTGTTGTTGTTGTTGTTGTTGTTGTTGTTGTTGTGTTATTATTATTATTATTATTATTATTATTATTATTATTATTATTATTATTATTATTATTATTATTATTAATAATTTTATTATTATTATATTTTCCATGCCGTCTGGTAGCTTTGCCCTACATTAGTTTCTCCAACTCCCTCCTTTTCGTAACTCAGTCCAGAGGGATATATCATAGCGAGCACTCCCGCCCCCTCCCCGCTACGGTACGTGCCTTTTATCTATTCTTCGGTGCCACAAAGGCTACCGGCGATAGAGTATGCATAACTGCAGTACTGCTACTGCTGTAGACTAGTGTAGTTGTTGTAGAAACAGTCTCGCAGAATGTTCGCTGCGGGGCGGTAGACTACGGCAGTACAACAACATTTAGCCTGCAGCAGAATTGTATTGCAGCCTACAGCAGAGTGTTTTTCGTGGCCTGCAGCACATTTGTATCGCAACTGCACTGTCTGTACGAGCCTACAGCAGAATTTTATCGCAGCCTGCGCCAGAAATTACAGCCTACGTACAGCATAATTGTGCTGCAGCCTGCAGCACAATTGAAAAGGAGTTACATAGTAAAGGGATTTTGATTATGCCAGTGGAAGCGATTTGCATGGGTATCAATCACGTGCTTACCTGAAACGATATGCGCAATTCGACGCCAAATCGCGGGGCGACAGAAGAGTCTTGACGCGGGACATGCACCAACAACAGGCAGTGTGTGACACCTTTTTGTTTTTACGTTGCCCTTGGTTGGCAAAGCGTGGCGGCTGCTACGATTGATTCCTGCTGCTGCTACTGCTGTAGGTCGCACCGCAGTCAAACCAGTGATTCAGTTTTGGTCGTTTTGGTCCTGAGCATTCGATTTGTATCGGATTGAAAAGTACCTACTAGCTGTAGTGCGTGAGCGTAAACAACCATATATGCCGGTTGAGGTGATCATTAGAAGCGATGATCAAAAGACAGAATTTAAAGTCCGATAAGCAAACGAAATGCTAGCCTAGTACAATGCCAGTACAAGTTAGTCATGTTAACATCGTTGAAGGCAGATGGGGCGTAGACAAATTTTCCACACGTCGGACAGATCATGATCTAGATCATTGAGCTAGATCATGAGCTAGATCATCTAGATCCTAAGCTGCTGTTGTGAGATGTTGTGCACGATCTGTAGGGTAGTTGGCCCGAGGTAGGGGTAAAAAATTATGGCCTCCAACGAGAAAACACGTCCGGTAATTCTGCAGCAGATTCCCCAATACCATATTTCCCAGCGCCGGAACCAACATTACACACCTCGGACAGATAATGATCTAGATCATCTAGGCTCTAACCTACCGTTCTGAGATGCTGTGCAGGATCTGTACCGCACAGATCCTACCCGCGAAACCTGTCGTAGATCGAGCAGATTAGACGGCTCCCACCCGGCAACATGAGCTATTAATAGATCATACAGATCAGGAAATATATCTGCTCTGAATGATCTAGATCATCAAGTGGGAACCGATCATCTGTCCGAGGTGTGAAACCTTTCACACCGACGGAGCTCATGATAGAGGAACCCTTCTTCGGATCCGAGTTTTTGCAAATTCTGCAACAGTCTGATTCTACGATAGACACCCCACCCCCAAAACAAAATCAGCGATCTTCTTTAACGAACTTTTAATGGCTGCTCGGCACGAAGTGGGATGCTGTCATGAAATATTTTCTTGTTTTGCAAAGGGCTATCGAACGATGATGTCGGGGTGGCAAGAGGCGCCATGTTTCAGGAGATGCGGCCGGGAGCTGGTTTCAAAACCGGCGATTTCGTTAAAGAAACGTTGGGGGGGGGCTATCGTAGAACGGCTCAACAATGGTTGGGCGCGTGCTACGATAGAGGTATACGAAGTATATGTATAGTAGTACCGCACTTTGGGCAAACGCTTTTCTATTAAATTGTTGCGTAGAACAGCAAAAATAGGGAATTGTATAGGTTTTGGTGTTTACAGTAGGTCCTATTGTGTCTACAGCAGTGGGTCCTACCTGGTATTGACTATGGTCCCCCGTAAATAATACCACCACGTCCGGAAACGTAAGCATGTTTTTTTTTTAAACACGAAAAAGAAACTATTAATACCATTTTGTCCGTAAATGTAAGCACCGTTTTGTGTTCAAGACGAATACCAAGCGGTACTTATATTTACGGACAGAGTGGTAGCCAACATCGTTTTTTTTTTTTAGAACGTTTGTTCATCGGGTTTTTCCCACCCATTTTCTTTCCCTCTCAAAATACAAAATACAGCTTCTCCGTGAGGTACGAAGTATACAGAGAGCTCAAATCAGGAGACCCGGAAAAATCCTAGAAAATTCAGGTCTGCTGCACCACTCTACCGTAGCGCGAGTCTCTGTTGCCTGGAATGTAGACACTTTAAGGCCATGGGATTGTGTGTCGAGCTCAGGTTACAACAGTCCTCAAAACAAATCGGCTGTCCGAGCTCCTCAAGTGAGAAATCTCGAAGAAGAAGGGGAAAAAAAGAAGAAAAAAAAGTGCTACGACCCCTACCGTGTATACTGTATCCCGTCTACCCCAATGCATTATTGTAATGCATTAACTCGGTGTCGTAGCTTGTGACCACAGAGCGTGCTTCTCCTAGGGTGAAGAACCAGCACGGACAATGGGTGTGCTGGATGTCGACGAGTACAAGAACGGTTTAATGTGAAGAACACACACACCCAGCATCGACATCCATCCCTGCGTCCAGCAGAGAGCTTATCTTTCGACCAAGGCCTAGGCAGGAGGGGTACACACCCATGTTTCCAAATATGTCAGGAGACGGTCAGTCAAGGGAAAAACGTACACAGCGGTTAAGAGGTGTAAAACCGAGCGTTCCACACTAAAACCTAGTGAGTGGGCGTCAGTCAAGGTAAATTGTTGGAAAATTGCCGTCCGTCAAGGGATAAAAGTGCCGTCTCCTGACACCTTTGATTTTCACTGCACTGCCTAGTGTAGGCAACTCGCTCGCTGGAGTGGCTCCGTGCCTCGCTCAAACCCGGACAAAAAAAAAACTGTTTTTTTTTTGGCGCAGCTTAACAAAGACCAAAAACAAGTCCGTTACGGTGGACAACGCGCAGAAAAAAACAAAATCGATTAAAAAAAAAAAACGTAGCAGCTCACTACAAGTAAAAGTGGCTCTGA
>JAYJME010004944.1:0-10497 GCA_036873775.1 Costaria costata
TTTTCGGTACTGAGCGCGGCACGAAAAAAAATCGCTTGCCGATCGCTGGCCTCTCGTGGAGCGATGATCATTTTATACATATCTATAATAATACTATACAGCAGTCATAGTACAAGGCTCCGCTTCGCGTGCGGCTGGCGCCGCCCGCTACGCTCGCCCAAGGAAGAATACCACAACATGCCATATGTGACGGGGGC
The DNA here is from genome assembly GCA_036873775.1 of Costaria costata. Taxonomy (NCBI): domain Eukaryota; class Phaeophyceae; order Laminariales; family Agaraceae; genus Costaria; species Costaria costata. The sequence goes on from JAYJME010004944.1 coordinate 198, forward strand.
AAAAGAGGCTCATGGGTTGGTGCTATCGCCCCTACGAAATTTAAGGCGCAAACAGGCGACTTGCAAATGCCGAGAGCTCCATGCTCGAGGAAAACAACCCGCACGGCGTTGTGCTGAGCTGAGGAAGTCGCACAGAACAAAGGCAAAACAAAACACTAACGGGCGTGCATCGTGTATACACATATTCATAGGACGAAGAAGCACGCAACAAAAAGCGCTGTATCATACTGCTGCTGTACTTGTTTGTATGATATGAATACAGCACCAGAACGCACTCACTCGACGGTAACGGTACAATACGTACTGCTGTACATACGTACTACTGGACGAATAGTACCGCCTACCGCTGTAGTACTATGTTGTCCTGCAGCAGCAGTACATACCTGGTATATTTTACTTGCTGGCATGTATAATATGTGGCACAGCACCTACTACCTACCTGCGCCTATAGAACGAAAAGAGTTGCGTATGCTACAGGTACAGCAGTAGTAGTACGTACGTACATCATTCACGAGGGATTTCTGTACTCGTACGTAAAAAATATACATATCTAGAAACTAGTGTTGGATCGGCTATGATATCTCGCTGAGTTTTACGGGATTTAGGTTGTTCCCGGCCTGATTGCGCCGCCAAAAAAAAATCGAACGTCTGAGGTTCTGTCAGCCTCCTCGTACGCCCCCCGCCCCCTCGCAATCACCTCGTCATCGATTCGGTCCGGATCGAGCTGTACTCTCCCAGTGAGCCCCGTGGCCTGCCTCGCGTGAAGCCCGGTGCTCACCGTGGCCCTCGTTCGCCCGCTCGATCATGATCGATCGTATTTAGAAGTCGGAGTTCTCTCTCTTTATATATGGTTCGAAAAACAAGCACCGTTTGAAATTGTTTTACATACCAAAACGACCCTTATAAGTCCGGACATATTGGATTGGTCGCAAAAGCAGCAAGTCAGACAGAACCCATTCATGCTTCCCTCGTATTTCGATGGACACGCCACGCCTAGCCACTAAAACAGCGACCGTGCTCCTTCCGACCCTCCCTCTATTAGCCAGCATCCGCCGATGCCCGCGTTGGCGTCGCGCTCACCCCAATTGCCGTACTCTGGGTACGCGCACGAACACAAAAACAAAAAGTGCTAAGGTGGAAAGCAATGAAAAGCAGGATTGGTCCCGCAAGTAGTAAAAGGAGGCGGTGAACAAGTGGGAAGGCTGAGAGGCCAGGATTGGGCAAACGAGGCAATCTCAGAAAAAAAGACAAAAAGTTAGTAAGCAAGACAACACACTTACTTACTCCATGTGGGACGAATGACGAACCCGATTTTGTCGACATCGGGGAGAAAGGAGAGTTCAAACTCCGAGCGATGCGTCTTTGGAAAGGTATCGACGAGGTACTTCCAACACCACCCTTTCTTTCGGTTGTGTGCGCCCCCCTTAAACTTAGCTGCTGTCATCAATAGTAGGCTTGGTTTGGAGAAAAAACACGCGCTGCTATCATAAGGTTGCCCCTTTTCGCGTTTTCGTTTCCGAATAGCAGGGGGCTCCTGAACCCGATGTCGTGGGGGTGTCATTCTTGTTTTGCAGTACTTTTTTTGTATGCCTAAGACATGGCTTTCTTTGTGGATCGGGTGGCGCGTTGGGTGTACTCCAAGCCACTTTGTGGGTTGAATGTCGAGCTCCGAAAGCGAAGAGCCTCAGAAACCAACTGGTGCACCTCTGTCTATCAACGTAGCATGTGTCAAAAAAGGCCTACGGAAATTAATCCAGGAGGGGTATGCACATCTTGGGTGGGTGTGTTCTACAACGGTAAGAAGAGTGGTGGGTGGTGTGATGACAGCCCACAAAAGTTAAGTATCCCCCCGGTATACCTGGTATTCAAATAGACCATGTTTTTTGTTAGGCTCCTCACTTGAGGAGGCCCATACCACACCGGGTAGTATCATACCCGAAAATTGTTTATGAGTAGACTAGCAAGGGCAGCCGGATAAACAAGCCCATGGACAAGGCATATAAAAAATCACATTGCTAAACAAGAATGACACCCCGACCATTTTGGGTTAAGAAGCCCCGTCATTCAGGAACGAAAAAAGCCAAAAAGTGCAATCTCTATCATCCTCGTAGCACGCGTCAATATCAATTTATCAAATTATCAACACAAAATATATTTTCCTCGTATACAGACACTACTCTTGCATACTGCTGTATTATAGAAACGGGGGGCTCGTGGCTCGTGAATGAACGTGTTTTTTGCTTCTTTCTTTCAGACGGTACCTAGGTTTGGCCAAAGTCGACCAGGTATACCTTTGTTTGGTAATTTCCCTATTACGAATATACCTGGTATAACATATATGCATATATACCTGGTACTTGGTAACATGCATGCAGGTCGGAATTAAAAAGTTGAAGACCAAACAAGAAGAAGACTCGAAAAATGACCCGGTCGTCGTGCCGAATTCGAATAAAGTTCATCCATTTTTGGGCAGTCGCAATAAATAACCAAGTATTCCCGAGACATACAAACAGAGTTTACTAAATATAATATGATATTTAATAATAACAATAATAAATACTGTCGTCCAGCTCGCCGGTTATCCCAACCAGTAGAAACTTCCCAGAATGATGCTAGCAGTTCTAAAGGGACCCTAATGCCGTCCTACGTATCATACTGTACATACAACATAATATATCAGGTCATTTGTTCTTCCCTCCTACCTATCGTAGAACGAGGGTGATGTCGGTTGATTCACCGCCCACCCTTCACCCTTCACACATCCCACCATCTATTCTCAACTGATATTTTTTGCACGAAAACACACAGCAAGTCTTGGCCATCACCCCCACCCCCACCTACCACTACCACAACAGCTTCTGTCTGCCACCACCCTGGTCTGGAAAGTGCCCTGCGCCATTCACAGCTTCTCCAGGCTTGTCGTGATCCTTGCATCTCTTCCCCGTGGACCCTCCTCCAGGCTACTTCTTCTCTGGAAGGTCGGTGGTATAGCACGGCTGTGGTTGTTGCTCCAGCGTGTGTTTGTGTTTACAGTATATATATATATGTAGTGTCTGTGGTAGTCACGTCGTCAGTCATCATGTAAACGAACCCGCGTGCATGTTGCAGCAAAAACGTCCCAGAGGATTTTATCGGTACTAGTTGAAGGTATTGTACGAACGAAATAGGGCCATACGAGTATATATTACGTATCCGCTCTGCCTCGTTTTTGTTTTGCGGCGTTCTGCCTACTACGCTCTGTTACTCGTTGCGGGGTGCAAGAGTTGCGTTCGACGCTCTCCTCGTGTTTGTTTTTTCGGACAACGACGACAACAACCGCTTCGCCGGCGGTAGGTACAGCAGTAGCAGTAAGTAGGAAAAACGTTAATAGTGGTAGTAGCGCGCGGCGTATTGGTCGCCATGTGTATCCTCATTATGTACGTTCCCATAGAACACCAGTATAATAATCATAACCCTCGAGCATGCAGCCGTCGACGCACACAACAAGGCGCGCGCATGCATGTACGTCATGTGCATGTTGAGACTGAATCTGAAGGTACTATAGGAGTGAGTGTATAAGCAAGCGCAGTAGAGGTCGGTACATACACAAAGTACGAGTACGCGACCCTTCGTTATAGTTCGGGCCATCAGACTCGAATTCAATCATGAGAGCCTAAAAATACAAAATACTCGCAACACTATCTGGATATATCCGTAAATAGGTCCATAATTAGATCCATCCGCGCGCGCATAATAATATGCAACATAATATCATATGTATTATATATATATATGTTCGAGTAGTCTATACACAATACACAGTAGTAACCTCGAGTAGTAACCCTCGAGCATACAGCCGTCGACGCACACAACAAGGCGCGCGCGCATGTATGTATGGTATGTGCATGTTGAGACTGAATCTGAAGGTATTATAGTTCGGGCCATCAGACTCGAATTCAATCATGAGAGCCTAAAAATACAAAATACTCACAACATTATCTGGATATATCTTGGATATATCCATAAATAGATCCATCCGTGTGCGCATAATAATATGCAACATCATATCACAACGTATATACCTGGTACGTATTATATGTTTGAGTAGTCTATACACAATACACAGAGTAGTATAATAGGTCGGCCAATGAGAAACTCCTATTTGGAGTGAGCCTCAGATTCTTATTGGGACACCACCCTTGGACAACCTTGAGCTTAGGCTAATTAATACACCTGGTATATATTATACATACCTGATGGTAGGATTTGGTGTATACAGCGCTCGCCGCTGAGCCTCCATTTTTCTTAGCGTCCGCCCAGAAAGAAGTGAGCATTAATTAGTTTATTATTATTAATAGACACTTTCTTGTCGACGGACCTACTCCAACTTGTATACGATTGCAGTTATTAACAATTTATTTTGTTTGATCCTCCGGTGTGGGTGAGGAAAAACGAAAAGCTGAACCCTTTTCCCATTGCATGCAGTGTACATAGAGGCACAGAAGATATAGCAGTCTAATTGCAAGTCATTTGGGCCCTGAACAGGAGGAGTGCCGTCCCCAACGGGGTTTAACCCCCTACCTATAGAGCCGGGAACGGTTTTTGGGGAAAAAACTACTTGGAAATAGTGTTGGATACTTTTTGAGGTAGTAAGGGTTATATATTATAACCCCTTTAGAGCTGGGAACGGTGTTTGGGGACAAAAAACACTGCTTGAACATATGATATCATATAATACTATGTATCATATGTAGCGTATTATGCGCGTTAATTTAACTCTTCTGCCTTCGCAAGCAACGGAAGCGTCGTGCAGGTATTACGTTGGTAATAATAGTATACTGGATGCTAATGTGGAACGCTCGGTGTGACACTCTTGACCGCTATTCCTTTTCGCTTTTCATTTCTTTTCTTTTTATCATTTGTTTTTTTTCTTAGTTTTTTCTTTTCTTTTCTTTTTTTTCTTTTTGATTTATCTGGCGTAGGAACTGCTGTTGTGCCTGTCGTACCCAGTACGCTGGCATGACAGTGAGTGGTACGATGCATTTTTTTGTAATGCATTATCTCTGTGTCGTTGCTTGTGACCACAGAGCGTGTTTGTGAAGAATCAAAACAGACAATGGGTGCGCTGGATGTCGACGAGAAGAAGAACGGTTTAATGTGAAGAATACACACACAAACGCTCGCTAGGGCGAAACTAAGCTGTAAGGTACGGCTACGGCATTTTTTAAGGCATTTGCCTCAGGTAGATAAAACAGTAAACAGGGATAGCTAGCCATAGGCTCCAGCGACGACAGGTGATACTCTGTGGCTTCATACTCTAAATACCTGGGTTTTAAAAGTTGGAGGCTGAACGCCGGCAGTTTCGGCTTTCAGAGGACAAGACGAGAATGTGACAACCAGACCAGTCTACTTTTTTTCATCAATTTACGATTGTTTGGAAGTGTTGGCTACTTTAAACCAGAATGACGCACGAACCAACATAGTACTGAACAAGAGCAGGCGTCGAGTGTGTCATCTTGTAGACTATTAATGGGTGTACTATGTATACTGTTTACAACGGATTTCTCGTCAACAATCAATTCCCGCGACATCCTAATTACCCGCCTGCATAATCATCATTCAAGAAAACATTATCAAATATATAATCAACCATGTACTAATGAATGTAAAAATAATGTACATATTGCTATGATATACCGTACAGAGTGTATTGATGGGCTTAATATATCGTACGGCATATTTGGGAATCTTCTAAATCTCAGGATCGTTCCTGACAGACCGCGAAACTATAGCAAGGCCTGTCGAGAATACTGTTACGGTTATCACCTGGGACGTTTGGTGGCCTCATACCCATACTTTCCGCCGAATGCTAATATTCTAGGCGTCGGAGTTTCTATAATATATTTTAGCTTACCAGCTAAGGCCTAGGGAGTAAATCATGCCTTAAATAATGCCTTAGAGCCCTTTCTCAGCAGAGGCCTGCCTTAGACGCTTTTTCGTGCCTTACGTGCCTTACTCCCGTAAGGCAACGTGGGTGCGCTCGAAAAGGAGCAAGAAGGCACCTGTTGTGCACCAAAATAACGCCGTTATATACGAACTCCTAAAATGCAGGGTTTGGGGTCACATAGCACATAGGTCGCTCTGCTCAAAGCTGCAGAGGCTGTGCTCGGTTGGGGACACCACACAATACCGATCGGGGCTCGGCACCATATCTACGCAAGAAGATGGCCCAGTTAGTGCGGCGCCACCACCACCTGAAGTAATCGATTCCATTGTGTAGTAGGTTGCCACTATAGTGGAGGGGGGAGAGGCGGGAGGAGGGAGTCTGCATGTTGTCTGTTGACGCCTGAGACGGTTCGTCCCAGTAATTTCGATTTTTTTGTCTCTTTTCCTTCCTTCTCTTTTTTCGTCGTGTCCGAGTTCGGGTTTGGCATTCGCCCTTGACCGCGGCGCCAGGGGAAACGGAGGCATTGTAGGATCGGTATCATATGAGTACGAACGAACTTGCTTTTGCTGGAGTTGAGTGGAGAGAACAGTTTAAAATACGAAAAATACACTACCGACGAATACCTTACCCTCGACCACAGCACAGCTTTAAGCTGAATAACGCATACAGTCCGCTGTTGCTGTGCTGTTGTTGTACGTATCCCCTTTCCGCTGGTGTATGCACACATGCACGCATCCACCCGCACTGCGGTTGATGTATGTTGAGCTGTGCTGGGGTATCTATGAAAATGCGAGCTGTGACGTTGGATTGTGATGTTCCTGGTACAATACTACCAGGTACCAACAATGCACTCGTACTGCTACTCTGATAAGCATGCTTTTATCATGCTGTGCTGCTGCATTACATATTTGCAGTCCAATTGTGCCCGATTATTGTCATACGTGATGCATATACCTTACCCAACCTATGTTTTCACTTCACAATGCATCAAACGCGCGCTAGGGCGAAAAAAGGCTGTAAGGCACGTCTAAGGCATTTTTAAAGGCATTTGCCTCAGGCAGATAAGGCATTCAAGGCAAATGCCTTAAGAGTGTGCCTTACCCGATTTTTTTTTGCCTGCGGCGCCCTTTACGGCGCATGCCTTAACCCGATTTCGGCGTCCGTTACTCGCTAGGGCTTACGTACCGGTATAGAAAGGGCAAATACGCACGAAAAAAAAACGCTGTACTGCTGTACCTGCTGCTGTATTTTCTGAATACAGCAACAATGAGCACTCGCTCGACGGTAAGCGTACAATAAGTACTGCTGTACGTAGTCGTATGAGTAGGAGCGGCTTAAATTTGGACCCGCGGACAGAAATACCCCGTGTAGGTTTTACTACGAACCGGGTATAAAAAAACCAGTACCGGTACACAGCAGTACCTGGTACCAGGTATATGTTAGTGGCTCAGGCAGTCAGATGTTGGATACTTTCAATTAGTTCTTGCGCCACTCCCCGGAGGGGAGCCTTGTACTTTTTTTAAGTCGCTATATATAAATAACGCAGTCCACCCTTCATGCGACTCGCCCAACACCTCACGGCGATTCGCGCTTGGTGCTAGCAATGTCTGCCTGGTCGGTGAAAACCCGACGTGCTCCGTCCCGGCATTGTAAGGATGCGAGGGTCTATGGTCATACGACTACGGCCGTGCATGATATGAGTACACCTCCCACCCCTCCCCCACGACTGCTGACGACCGTATATGCAATCACGGCCTTAAATCAATAATGCGCGGTAATGCTATCAGTGCGGGATTCACCGTGAAGACGGCAGGAACATTAAGCGTGCAGACGTTCGCTTTCAAAAACGAATTGCCCACCTTGATGTTCTACATGGTAGTGTATCGCGAATGTAGCCTTCCTCTCTCGCCGGCTGCTATCGGCCGTACGCAAGCACGCTACTATGGGTACTGTCAAGAGACTTTGTAAATGCGAAACTCTACAAAATATGCCGCGAAAATTGGCCAGAAAAACAAAACCGACTACCTCCGTATTCCCCCTCGTACTGTAATTGGTGTGTACCTTCGCACCTGCCTGGCTACTGACGACCATATGCAAGCACGGCGTGATAATGTATCAGCGAATGTATGGGAACGGAAATCCCTATGAATAATACTGTTGTGGAATGAACTAAACGGAACAAATCCCGCCGCCAACAAAACAAACACGCCATCACCGCCATCAAACCCACAGCAGCACGGCGACCGCAGCCAACTCGAGACAGCTTGCAACCAAACAAGTCGCACGCGTTAGCCCCAACCCCCCAGCTTCTGCAGACAAAGGGGTTGTGAAATCCGCCTCACACAGCTCTCGCAACCAGTGAAAACCATGAATTTTACACACACTGGTACACAGTATGCACCGCAGAGAGACAAACTAGAACGGAATAGAAGCCTGTACTGTACGCACCTCGCAACGAGAAGACTTTTTGCCACATAGCCAAAAACGGTCTCATTACCATAGGAGCATATTAACGTGGACATGGCAGGGCAAAAGAAAACCAACCGACAGTCAAGGCCCTCTCCTGAGCCCCAAACCTACTGCTTGTTAGAAATAACGCCATTAACAGACTTGCAATACCAGGTAAAGCGGCAAATGCGCTTTAATCCCAACGCAGACTAGATATTCTGACCCGTTCGACCCAATACATGTGGTTACGCGCAGTCATACTCACTCCATGATTTCTAACCCACAACCGCCTAGATAGCTGAGTCTTTTCGTGGGAATCAAGCCTCGTCACACGTGCAGGTGTAATCATCTACGGCTCGACGTCGCTAGAGTAGCTCTTACCGTTGATCCTGTCGCAAACGTCCTACCCTTCCTATAATGATCGCACACTACAATAATTCCAAACTGGTTTGTCCGAAACAATGTAGATCAAACCCTCAAGGCTTGAAGAGGGCGGCCGTTTCAGCCAGTTGACATGTTAAAACTATCGACAGCCGATTCTTTCCCAGAAAACGGATCGGCCGGTTCAATCAAGCAGAACCAATCCCGACTCAAGCCACTACTGGTATCAGTTAGTCACACGCCCGAGAGGTATACATATGAACCGCAAGTAAAAACGCGTTTACCTGAAATAGTTCCCACCTCTAGTTCTGGCAGTTTCCTCGTACACCCCAAAACCGCAACAACCTACCAGAAGCACTGCTGACACATACCATGTCGACCACGGAAAACAAATTTTCTCGTTGCTACCTCCATTTTCACCTCGACGTTTGTTTAGGCTACGGTCACCGAGTCATTATGGCCTGTTTATTGTTTTTCCGCGGACAATCCCAAGGTGGTCCATATCGCCGAACTAAAAACCTTTAAGACTGCTACTATATCGGGCAGTTACTTTACCGAGTGCCTCTTACCGGGCGAAACACGCGACCGGCATGTACCCCCCCTTCCCGTATCGCCAGTCTGGACCGCATGTTTCCAGCACTGTAGGGGTGCACCGCACGGTTTCCAGAGGACCTCACAATAGGAGAGCTATACCGCAACCAAAAGCCCGACTCGTTGAAGAAATGTGTGCCCTGAGTCAGGCGGACAATTTCATGGGCTATACAGCAAGTCCAAAGTGAAGAGCAACAAAATAAACAGGCGATATCCGTCGTGTGTATAATACGGTTGTTCATTGGTTGATAAGCCCCCGTCAGCCTGAAAACCATTTCCTCACCCTACGTATTGTGCCGTCCAACCGTAGAATAGCCTCCGAAAAATAGAGTACCAGGTATACCTTAAGATATACTTCAGGGTATGTCTTCTGTATGTAGCAGTGGCGTTGGCGCTTTAACTTTCGCATCAAAGTCCTGCCCAATATATTCGATTCTTTTTGAACCTGCGGCACCTAGCCTGACCAGTGTAGTAGTATTAGGCGACAGCCGGCACGCATGCGAACCCATGGTTGGCTAGCAGCACTCAGCGAGCATGTTCTGGTGTTTACGGTTGCCGTGGGGCTCTAGCACGTACAGTATGACTGTGTATGTTCCGCGCGTTAATCAATTCCTCCTTCCCGTTGACGTCCACCGTATCCACTATCCGTGCTGATTCTCTACCCTACCGAGAATCAACAACTCAGCTCAAAACAGCTAGACAGATATACTATTCACGAATACAGCCTGGCGATAAGACAACGCGATGCCATACCAACGCACTGCCTATCTGAAGCACGCCATGCATAAGCTAACAAAGCATATACATTCACAGTGCAAAAAAGTACTTGCTTGCAAAGTTGAGATTCGACGAAATCCTCGATCTCACAGCTGGCGTGTTTTTCTTTTATAATATTACAAGCGCTCAGAGACGGCCCCACGTGGTAGCCTGAGTGACCCGAAATTTGGGCGGCCA
>JAYJME010004945.1:0-10493 GCA_036873775.1 Costaria costata
TACACCAGCAAGAAGCCATGGAATTGATCAACCGCCCAACACTGCTAGCAAGCCGGAACAAAACCACCAAAAACCGGGTCCCAGCGCCCAACCAACACTTGACAAAAGGTACGGACTTCTACGTCTACCCCGATGGCGGCGAGCATTTGTTTCTGTAGCGCTACGAAGCGTTCATCCTGCCGCTAAGCAGTGAGCAGTTGTGCTTCAATGCGTTGCGCTGTCGCAGCGACCTTTTCGCCGAGGTCGTCGAGATCGAGGTCTTGAGGAAATCTGAATGCGGGGCCGTGTACGTGCACCGCAAGATTGGGTCGGCCAGACGCATCGACAATTGGTGCCGCAACCGAGTTGATCTCGAGGGCGAACTCCTCAAATACCCAGGCGTAACCGTTCGCCCGGATCTTCGCAAAGCGTTCACGTAGCTCGTCGGGCCCGGTCATCGTGTTCGCGGTGACCTGATCGAGTTCGTTGTCGAGCAAGTTGTTCTGTACTGCGCGACTGGAATGGGCAAGAATGGCGAGCCCCGCTGGAACAGCGTGTGGCGGCGTTGGCTCGCCCGTCCAGTCTCGGACGACCACGGCGCTGTCTGGGTCGTCGACTTGCAACAAGGTGCGCACGCTGGTGCCGTCGAAACGGTTGAGCCCAACAGCCTCTCCCGTGAGTTCCAGAAGTTCAAGCATGTGCGGCCGGGCTACCTCAATGACGCTTTGGCCCCCGCGTAGAGCGTTGCCCAGTTCGACGATGCCATCGCCTAGTCCATAGGTGCCATCGGGGTTCTGGATGACAGCTTGTTCGACTTCGAGGCTTGAAAGCAGTCGAGACACTGTGCTTTTGGGCAAGCCGGTCCGTTCGCTGAGGTCGGTAACACCTGCGGGGCCGAGCGATAATGCCCGCAGAATGCCGAAAGCTCGTTCGATTGATTGCACGCCAGCCATGCCACGACTATATCAGCGTGTTCCGCATTGTGGAACGGCTTGTCCCACAATGTGGAATTGGAAACCCGGTGGAATTGGAAACCCGGTGGAATTCAGCGAACGCTGGTCTTAGCGAGCGGCGTTTACCGCGGAGACGATGGTGTCGGCAATGGCGTCTAGAGACACCTCGGTTGTTTCCAACGTTGCCCGGTCCGTGAGTTCGACCATGCCATTGACGATACCCCGTGGCCCGAGGGTGACCCGATAGGGGATGCCGATGAGTTCGGAGTCGGCGAACTTCACACCAGCGCGGGCGTCTCGATCGTCGATAATCACATCGACACCTGCTTTGCGAAGCTCGGCATAGAGCGCCTCGGCGGCGTTCATGGTGTCCTCATCATCGATCTTCATGACCGTAAGACAAACCTCAAACGGAGCGACAGAAACGGGCCACACGAGGCCTTTGTCATCGAAGTGCGTTTCGGCGATCGTGGCCATATTGCGGCCAATGCCAATGCCGTAGCTGCCCATGACGATCGTGCGCTTGTTCCCATCGGCATCGAGTACAAAGGCTTTCATTGCCTCGGCGTACTTGGTGCCGAGCTTAAAGATGTGGCCAGCTTCGATGGAGCGAACAATCTCAATTGGCGTCTTGCACTTGGGACACTGCTCGCCAGCGCTGACTTCGCGCAGGTCAACGTAGTCGGCAACCGTTACGTCGCGAGCAACGTCGACGCCACGAAAGTGCTGGTCGTCTTCGTTGGCGCCCGTCGTGAGATTTGTTCGTCCCTCGAGTGCCAGGTCAACCAGGATTGGGATGTCGGCTCGCACACCAACAGCGCCGAGGGAACCAGGGCGAGCGCCGAGATGCTCGACTGTTTCTTCAGGGGTTGCTGGCCGGATGTCGATCGCTCCCGTGGCATCTTGGAGCTTTTGCATATTGAGCTGATGATCGCCACGGACCACGGCGACGGTGATTGCCCCGTCAAGAACCATGATCATCGACTTCATTTGGCTCGTTGCTGGTGCGCCAGCTTCTTCGAGGGCCTTGATAGTGCGAATACCTGGTGTCGCAAATTTCTCGGGAGTGTCCGGTCCAGCCTCGTCGGTTATTTTGTCGAGGGCGGAAGTTGCACGTTCGACGTTGGCTCGATAATCGCAGCTAGGGCAGCGAACAACGTCGTCTTCGCCTGCTGGTGAGGCGACCATGAATTCGATTGAGCCCGCACCACCCATAGCGCCCGAGGATGCCTCGACCGGCATGGCGTCGAGATCGAGCTTCGCGAAGATGCGAACGTAGGCGGCATGTTGCTGATCGAAACTCTTGTCGAGGCCAGCTTCGTCGATGTCGAAGCTATAGGCATCCTTCATAGCGAATTCTCGTACGCGGAGAAGCCCAGCCTTTGGACGTGGTTCGTCGCGGAACTTCCACTGAATCTGGTACCAGGTTTGGGGGAGGGTCTTGTAGCTGTTGACTTCGGTGGCGAGTTGGGCAAAGGCCTCTTCGTGAGTCATTGCAAGCCCGACTTCGGTGCCATGCCGATCCTCGAGCCGGAACATCTCGCCGCCCATCGTGTCCCAGCGTCCCGTTGCATCCCAGAGCGATTTTGGGTGCATGGCGGGCAGCAGGAACTCCTGGCCGCCGATCTCGTTCATCTCGTCACGGACGATCTTTGCGACCTTCTCGTGCACCTTCCAACCCAGCGGCAACATCGAATAATGGCCAGCGTGAAGCTGTCGAATGAAACCACCACGGATGAGGAGCTTGTGGCTCACTGCATCGGCATCGCCAGGGGCATCGCGGAGAGTGGGGACGAACAGATTTGACCAACGCATAGCGCCAATCATAGGTCGGCGGTACCCCTCAACGCCGCAACCGACTACTCGACGCCACAGACGCACCGAAGTGCCGCTCTGCCGGATGTGCCGTGTAGTACGTTTTCGCATCTAGCATGTGTGACGGGTTCCACATTGTGGAACTGTTCCATTGCGGGACTCAATGACGAGTTCCGCCTAAAGGAGTAACAGTGCCAAAGAGGAACAAATCCAAGAACTTTGCACCACGGACCCGGTTGACCAAACCGTTGGTACGTAAAGACGGGGTCTTGGTCGAGGCCACATGGGAAGAAGCGCTCGACCGGGTTGTTGCAGGCTTCAGCAAAGCCCAGCCCAACGGAGCCACGTCCTTCGGCCTGTTCAGCTGCTCGAAATCGACTAACGAGATGAACTACGCGGCCCAGCGATTCGCCCGGAGTGTTATGGGGTCGAACAACATCGACTCCTGTAATCGAACTTGACACGCTCCCTCGGTCGTCGGTCTGGCGACAGTATTTGGTGCGGGTGGCGGAACGGTTTCCTACGAGGAAATTGAAACCACCGATCTCATTGTTATGTGGGGATCAAACGCACGAGAAGCACACCCCATCTTCTTCCATCACGTACTCAAGGGCATCGGCAACGGTGCAAAGATGATCAGCGTCGATCCGCGTCGTTCGCAAACATCGAAGTTCGCAGACCTCTGGATGGGACTCAACGTCGGCACCGACATTGCCCTGGCGAACGGTGTGGCGAAGTACATCCTCGACAACGACCTCCAGAACGATGCCTTCATTGCCCATTCGACGCAAGGACTCGACGCATATCGGGACTCGATCCAGGATTGGACGCTCGAACGCACCGCAGAAGTCACTGGGCTGCCCGAGTACTCGATCGCCGAACTCGCAACCGCCTATGCCACCGCCGAGTCCGCACAGATCTGTTGGACGCTCGGTATTACCGAGCACCACACGGGCGCCGAGAACGTCATGGCACTCTGCAACCTTTCGCTACTTACGGGCCACGTTGGCCGCTACGGCTCGGGTTTGGTTCCCGTCCGTGGTCAGAACAATGTGCAGGGCGGCGGAGACATGGGTGCGTTGCCGAACAAGCTCACGGGTTTCCAAGACCTTGCCGACGACGCGATTCGGGCGAAGTTCGAGGCTGCGTGGGATTGCGAAATTCCGGCTGAACCTGGCTTACACCTCACCCTCATGTTCGAAGCAATGGAGAGGGGTGACCTCACGACCGTCTTCTGTATTGGTGAGAACCCCGCCGATTCTGAAGCCGATATCAATCACGCTCGCAAGCTTCTGGAAGGTCTCGACACGCTTGTGGTGCAGGACATCTTCCTGACCCGCACCGCTGAACTCGCCGACGTCGTATTGCCAGCGTCTGCAGGCTGGGCCGAGACCGAAGGCACCGTAACCAACTCGGAACGCCGCGTGCAACGAAGCCGCAAGGCGCTCGATCCACCTGGGGAAGCAAAAGACGACCTCGAGATAATCAACATGATCGCCGAAGCCATGAACCCCGGTTGGGGAAACCCCTCCGCCGAAGAGATGTGGGACGAGCTACGCACCATCTCGCCAATGCACGGTGGCATGAGCTGGGAACGCCTCGAAGAAAACGGCGGCTTGCAATGGCCCTGCCCAACCCTCGACCACCCCGGCACCCTATTCCTGCACGGTTGGTTGTGGGAAGACGACCTCGGCGGTCGCGAACCGGCACCGTTTACGGTGAACAAGTGGCGCCCACACGTCGATGTTCTCAATGATGATTACCCATTGTTGATGACCACAGGTCGTGTGCTCGATAGCTACAACACCGGCGTACAAAGCGATGGCTACAACTCGCCAATCCGTTCGGGCGAAGCCCTCGACATGAATCCCGAGGATGCTGAACGCCTAGGCCTAGTCACCGGGTCGCGTGCCGCGGTGTCGTCTCGACGGGCGACCATCGAGATGGAAATTCGAGTGCAGCCAGACATCCCAAAGGGTCTGACCTTCACGACCTATCACTTCGCTGATACGACCGACACGAACCAGCTCACCATCGAGGCATGGGACAAGAAGTCTGGAACGTCGGAGTTCAAAGCGACGGCGATCAATGTAGAAGCGCTTGCCAATGGGGCCTCGGACCGGCAGAAAGTCGAAACCAATGCCTGAAATAGCAGTCACTGACGCGTTAGCAACCCCCGAAGAGGTCGCTGCCGTGGCTGATTCGATAGCGCTACAAAGCCCTGGTCAGGTTTCCTTCGAGGCCATTGGCCCAGCGCTCACCTTTGATGGAGAGCGGATTGCCCGAAGCGGACAGGAGCGAATCTTCAACCGTCGCCACCTGCTGTTGCCGGTTCTGCACGACGTTCGTGATGCCATTGGCTACCTGAGCGAAGGCGGGGTCAACGAGATCTCGACTGCGCTCCAGGTTCCGCCCGCCGAGGTGTATGGCGTTGCCAGCTTCTACGAGCTGTTCACCTTCGAACCAGCGTCGTCACCCGACACGGTGCATGTTTGTGACGACACGGCATGTCGCATCAAAGGCGCCAACGGCCTGATCGACGAGCTGCGGACCGACGGACACAATGTTCACGGCAGCCCCTGTTTGGGTCTTTGCGAACAAGCACCCGGTGTCTTTATCCAACGTACGGGCCAAGCCCATGTCAGTGTTCGTACCGCAACAAAGGACACCGTCGTTGCGGCGCTTGATGGCGCGAACGTAATGCCGGTCGCACCCGTGCCGCAGGACATCGAGGACCTCACGCTCTTGCGTCGGGTTCATGATGCAGCGGCCGTCGACTACGACGGTTATGTCGCAACGGGCGGATACGCATCGCTTGCTAAAGCAGTGGCGATGTCGCCGGCCGACGTTATCTCTCATGTCAGCAACGCAGGTCTCACCGGCCGTGGCGGCGCTGCCTTCCCAACGGGTTTCAAGTGGTCGGCCGTTGCGGGCGAACCCGGCCCGCGCCACCTGGTGGTCAACGCCGATGAGTCCGAGCCGGGAACCTTCAAGGATCGTGTGCTCATGGAGCACGACCCGTACTCACTGATCGAAGCAATGACCATCGGCGGTTATGCCATGGGCGCCGAACAGGGTTGGATCTACATTCGTGGCGAATACCCCGAAGCCACGCGTAGCCTCAAGTCGGCAATTGCCGAGGCGCGTAGCAAAAACATGCTCGGACCAGATGTCGACGGGAAGGGCTTTGCCTTTGACATCGAGCTTCGCTCCGGCGCCGGTGCCTACATCTGCGGTGAAGAAACGGCGCTACTCAACTCGATCGAGGGCTACCGAGGCGAGCCTCGTAACAAACCTCCGTTCCCAACCACAAACGGCTTGTTTGGTCAGCCCACAGCTATCAACAATGTCGAGACAATGGTCAACGTCAACCAGATCATGTTGCTGGGCGGCGAAGGATTCGCCGAACTCGGTGGCGGACGGTCGACGGGAACAAAGCTCTTTTGCCTTTCCGGCCATGTCGCCGTGCCCGGCGTGTATGAGGTGACCTATGGGGCAACGCTTCGCGAGGTCATCGACCTTGCCGGGGGAGCGACCGGCAGCCTCAAGTCGATTCTTATGGGCGGCGCCGCTGGCACGTTTATCGGCGTGGACATGATGGACGTTCCGCTCACCATCGAGGCCAGCCGCGAGGCTGGCTTCTCCCTTGGTTCGGGCGTGATCATGTTGCTCGATGACACGGTGGACTTCGACGACTTCGTGGCTCGTATTGCAAGGTTCTTCCGAGAGGAAAGCTGCGGTCAGTGTGTGCCGTGTCGCGTGGGCACCGTGCGCCAAGGCGAATCCTTGTTACGCATCCGTGAGAAGGGTGCGTCGGTCGAAGCCGAACGGGTGATGCTCGATGACTTCGCGAAAGTGATGGCCGACGCATCGATCTGTGGACTTGGGCATACCGCGTCCGGAGCCATACTTTCCGCCTTCGATCTCGGACTCATTGGAGCTGACTCATGACGATGACCACACCGATGCCGCCAATTGGTGAACGGCCAGTTGCCATTCGCTCGAAGGTCACGATCTCTATCGACGGGCAAGACGTCAGCGTGCTCGAGGGCGACACGATCCTCGACGCGTGTAATGCCGCTGGCAAAGAGACGCCAACAATCTGTTACGGCCCAACCGTCACGCCGGTCAACGCATGTCGCGTTTGTGTCGTCGAACTCGAAGGTTCCCGCACCCTCGTGCCGTCGTGTTCGCGTCCGGCCGAAGAAGGCATGGTGGTTAACACCAACACCGAACGCGTCGACCACAGCCGCAAGATGGTGCTCGAGTTCCTGGCCACATCGTCCGACATCAGCGAGTCGACAGAGATCGTGGGTTGGCTCGACGACTACGAAGCTGACCTCGATCGTTACGACCCTGACACCACTGAACGCATGACCGACGAGGTCAAGATCGAAGACGATCTCTACGTTCGGGCTTACGACAAATGTGTGCTCTGTTACAAGTGCGTCGAGGCATGCGGCGAGGATGCACAGTGGACGTTCGCCATTGCGATGAGCGGTCGAGGATTCAACAACCGCATCGCCACCGAGTTCAATGTGACCCTGCCCGATTCGGCGTGCGTGTACTGCGGCAATTGTGTTGCGGTCTGCCCAACAAATGCGTTGCAGTTCAAGACCGAGTTCGACCTTCGCAAGATGGCCAACTGGCGTCCTGAAGACCAAACCGTCACCCGCACGGTCTGCTCGTACTGCGGTGTTGGCTGCAACCTCGACCTCCACGTCCAGGACAACCAGATCGTCAA
Organism: Costaria costata; assembly: GCA_036873775.1. Lineage (NCBI taxonomy): Eukaryota > Phaeophyceae > Laminariales > Agaraceae > Costaria > Costaria costata. The sequence goes on from JAYJME010004945.1 coordinate 7,492, forward strand.
GGTGGAATCGCCAAGCGATCATTCAATCACCAGCGGCAACCTCTGTGTAAAGGGCCGTTTCGGTTACCAGTACGTCCAAAACCGGCCAAGCGAAAGCTAGCCAAGGATTTGTGAAGGATCTCGAACCTCAGCGGTTCGAAATCCTTCACAAAAACAAGGAGTCACTATGGCTGACACCTATGACGCAATAATCATTGGCGCTGGAGTCTTTGGTTCTGGCATTGCCTTTGAACTTTCGCGACGTGGACTGAAAACCTGCAATGTTGATTTGTTTGGTTCGGCTGGACATGGGTCAACGTCGAGTTCGGGAGCGATCATTCGCTTCAACTACTCGACGGTTCCCGGTGTACGTATTGCCTGGGAAGGCAATCACTACTGGGAGGACTTCGACAACTACCTCGAGACCACCGACGAGTTAGGGCATGCGCTCAAGATCACGACCGGCAGCCTCTTTCTACGTACCCACGAGGACCTTCACCAGCTCTATCTCAAGTCGATGGCCGAGGTCGGGGTGCCGCACGAGGAATGGAGCCCGGAGCAAGTAGCTAGCGGCCTGCCGTCCATTTCGCTCGACGCCTACGGTCCGCCAGCTGCGGTTGATGACGATCGTTTCTTTTCCGAACCGCATGGAATCATCCCCGGAGGGCTCTATACCCCCGATGCTGGCCACATTTCTGACCCGCAACTCACTGCGCAGAACTTGCACACTGCGGCCAAAGCAAAGGGCGGAGAGTTTCGCTTTAACAGCAAGGTGACCGAGATCCTGACGACCAATGATACGTCGTCGGTGCGCGGCGTGAAGCTCGCCGATGGCACGGAGCTTCATGCCCCGATAGTCGTAAATGTCGGCGGCCCATTCTCTACGGGCCTGAACACCCTCGCCGGGCTCGAAGGCACCGAAGCTATTACGACGAGACCAATGCGCCACGAGGTACACACCGCTGCGGCTCCCACAGGCGTTGACTTTGAGTCTGAAGGCATGATGGTCGCCGACCTCGATTCGGGTATTTACTTCCGCCCCGAAGCTGGCAACCAGATCTTTATTGGCTCGACCGATCCAGAAGTGGACGGTCAAGAATGGGTCGATGACATGTCGACGCTCAACCGGGAGATCACCGAAGCCCGATGGAACGTGCAGACCATGCGTCTCGCAAAGCGAATTCCTGAGTTCGGAATCCCTCACCAGAAGAAGGGCCTCGCCGATGCCTACGACGTCAGCTCGGATTGGGGCCCCATCTACGACCGTACCGATCTCGACGGGTTTTTCGCCGCACGCGGCACCAGCGGCAACCAGTTCAAGAACGCCTGTGTTGGATCGCACCTAATGGCCGAGTTGATCACCGCGGTGAGTAACGGCCATGACCACGACAACGATCCACTGGTCGTGACCGCCCGATACACCGGCGCAGAGCTGAACATGGGCGACTACAGCCGCAACCGCGCCATCAATCCAAACTCAACCGGAACAGTGATGGGCTAACCAGCCATCCGCGCATCTTGGTTATAGCAGCCAGGTGAGTAGCCATAGGGTCGACATACCGACAATGAGGCTTGCTGGGATGTTCTTGGATTTGGTGACCACGAGTCCGGCGGCCGCTGCGGCGATGATCCGTGGAAGATCATCGTCGAAGTTTGCAAAACCGTCCCGGCCGAGAATGAGCGGAACCGAGATGGCGGCGAACGCCGCAGGGGCGACGTAGCGTAGTGAGCGGTCCGCAAACGGGGGGAGCGTCACTCGGTCGCCGAGGAGAATGAAAGAAGCGCGGGTCAGGTAGGTGACGATGCCCGCCCCAATGATGATGAGCCAGAACGTCATGGGTGCTGCCTCTCGATGCGCGCATCAGCCAACCCGCCAGCGGCCATGCCGAGCACGATAGCGAGCAGCAGCCCAGATCCTTGGGGGAGTCCGCGTCCAGCGAAAGCGACGGTGGCACCAATGACTGCGGCCAGAACTCCTGGTTTGTTTTTGATGGAGAAGACCATCAACCCAATGAAGAGAATTGGGACGGCGAAGCTAAACGCCCATTCCTCGCGCACGACGTTGCCGACCAGCAAGCCAGCGAGCACCGACAGTTGCCACATGGACCACACCACCACGCCCGACCCAAGGAAATGCCACATCCGGTATCGCTGCGTTGCGTTGGTAAGTTCCGGCGCCGTGTCGGCAGCAGCGAAGGTTTGGTCGATGAGAAAGTACGGTCCAATGACGCGGAACCACGTGGGGAGCATGGAGAAACGGTCTCGCATTGCAGCGGAGTACATGGCATGACGCGAGTTGATCAAGAAGACCGACACGATCACCACGGCTGCAGATGCACCATCGGCGAGGAGGTTCAGCGCAGCGAGCTGTGAAGACCCAGCAAAGATGATCCATGACGATGACCAACCAGCGAATCGCGGCAACCCTTCCTCCTGAATGAGGAGTCCAAGCACGAACCCAAACGGTATGCCGGGAATGACGAGGGGGACGATCCGACGGATGCCCGCTGCGGATGCCTTGCCATCAAAGGAGAGATCGAGCGCAGACGGACTGGTCACGTCGACAAGGCTATTGCCGTGTTTGCGGAGTCAGGTCCCCCAACGCATCGCCCGGAGCGGGCTAACGGCTCACGCTAGGTAGGCCGAAAGGAGCAAATTTCGTCGTTCAGTGCCCCGGGGCGTCCTTTTTGCTACAGGGCCGAAGGTTTTTGTTCGACGGTCCTACGTATGCACTTGTGAACTGCCTAGTTCTCTGAAATCAGTGCGTGATCTGGTGCCAGCGGTGTGCCACGAAAGGTCCATAATGAGAGTTGTATTTAGACCGGGGATAACAGCCCTAGTCGTAACCACAGGATTGCTCGCAGGTGGACTGTCATTGGCATCCAGTTCGGGCACGGCCGATGCCCAAGCAGAAGGTGACACAGCGAATGCCATGGCTACCGACATGGACATGGTTATCGAGAACAACAACTCGTATCTGATGGCCATGGGCCCAGGTAGTCGTATCGAGTTGCATGGCGCTG
>JAYJME010004946.1:0-10493 GCA_036873775.1 Costaria costata
CCCGCCCCCGCCCCCGCCCCCGCCTCCTCCCGATATTTTCCCAACGCAGATATCGACCACCGACAGCACCTTGACACAGGCCGTCGTCGGGAGTTGCCGGGATCTCGGTCCTCTCCGGAACTGTGTGCACGGGGCGAAGGAAACAGCAACAGCAAGACGGTACAGGTGGTAGAGGGTCTGCCCCCAGTAGACGCGAAGCAGGTGCGGCTGGCTTCTGAGTGCCGAGTGGGATTAACCCTGCCGGGGCCGAGGTAGAACAACCAAACAACGCACAGGTCGGAGAGAGCAACGATCCCCGCTTAGTGACCTAAAATATTTCAGGGCAGGTAGACTGTTGATCTGTACCTGACCCCTGCTACCAATAGTACGATAGAGGTGCACCCCTTTTTTTCGGAGGCTCTACGAGTACAGTACGCCTTAGGAGCTCCATATCACACCCGAAGACTGTTTTTGAATAAACTGAAAGGACCAGCCCGATGAGCAAACCCATGGACTGTTATACTCTAGGCCTTTAAAAAAATCGTATTGCTAAACAAGATTGCCATTCGGACGATTGTTTGGGTCATGGAGCCCCGCTATTCAGAAACAAAAAGGCCAAAATGTGCCCTATACCTCTATCGTAGCACGCTTCACCTGTATAATAGGATATACAAGTAGTTGCTCGTGCTGCCGGTTGAGGGTGGGGGCCGTAGATTCTGCATGATCTAGCGGATGTCTGCAGTTTATTCAGATCCTGCACAATGTCTCCAAAAAAAGGCAGGTTTGGATCTACGTAGTCGGCCTTCATCTACAGCAGTTGACCTGAGAAAAAGCAAGATTTCATCAACCGCCTACGCGTAGTGTAGGGTGGGAGTTGTTTTTTGCGGCGCGGGCGATATCGTGGGGTGCCACCGTCCTGACATTTCCTTGTACCTGGTTTGATGCTAGACTTACTGCCTGTAGTACCCTGCTACTGCAGAGCAGCACCGGGTTGCTGTATTTGTCATGTGTGCTGCCGATGCTGTGTTCGTCATTGTTTTCGTCCTGTTTTGCCTCTTTAGTCCGTTGAGGGTTAACGTACACGTTTAGACTTTGCGCTTGTTTGTGCATTGGCGACTTTTCTTTTTTTTTCGTGTTTCAGCGGTATTTAGGGTCGCTGTTCCGCTTCACTCTTCGGTGCCGATCGTTCAGGAGGGTAAGGTTTTCTGGCATTTCGTCGAAAAGTTGTGTGTTAATAGTAACTTTATCTAACTCACCCATGCGTGTTTTTGTCTCAAAACCTTTAGGCCGTAAAAGGTAAGGGTTCGAGGTGTAGGGTGTTCTGACCCCATTATGTCACTCTTTCGGCAATTTCCGATTTATGTATATATGTAATGCTAAAGGCGAGCAGTATCTGTGTCCAGCCTAATCTTGAACAGCGTCTTCAGTTAGTAGTAGTGTGGGTTGTTTAGTTGATTATTTTCAGGAGACGGTATGCAAAACAAATTGGGCGGGGGTCTGAAAGTTGCCAATCCCTTGAAAACCCCCGTGACGTGATGGCTTTGAGCTGCTACCTTAAGTTGCAGTTTTCTTTCTTTATATTTGGGGCGGGGAGAGAGCCCGTGTGCGTTATCAGCAAGGGAAAGAGAGAGCGCCAGCTCGAGAAAACCTCGAAGGCTTGTTCGGCATGACCTCGTCTTATCGGTATCATGATGATCCGATTATTGCCGATAGATCGGAAGATTCTCGGATGGTTGGAACTACCGGTGTTTCTTCCAATCGTTACATGTGTGACGATCATTCTACGAACCTTTCCCAAAAGCCTGGCCATTTAATTATTTTTTATGCTCGAGGGAGAAGAATATTCCATTATAATTTGTATTATCTTGGCTATCCGACAATGTGCAGCATGAGCTTTCACTTGCAATCACTCACAAATATCCCCAGTGACAGAAAGAAGAAGAAAACCAAGAGAGAAACCAGTTGCATTTTTTAGAAAACGTTAAATGAACCCATGCCAATGCAAGGCATTTAATTAACTTTCCATGTTCGAGGGAGACGATTACGGGGTTTGAGCGACACCCTCCAACATATCTGACCCAGTGTTGCACGTGGGCACACGGAGCAAAGACGCATATATGCCCTTTTAGATGTGAGCATATCTAGAACATCGTCCCGCGGTGGGCCGGGACCAGGCGCAGAATAGCACAACGGTTCGTTTTCCGTTCGGCTTGCGTATATCCACCGTTGCAATGCTCCCCCCCCACCGGCTGTCGCCTCCATCTTCAAGTCGTCACCCGTCGCCTTCGCCTTCATGTCATCATCCCTTCCGCTAACCTCGGAGCTTCTTCTGCCTCTCTCTAAGGCTATATTCCAACTTTTCCTCGCCCCTCCGCAAACCTCGGAGCTTCTTCGCTCTCGAAGGGTAACAGTTCCTAACTGAATGCAAAACATCACCACGATTCTTGACATTTGCATAATTGTCGTTTAGTCACGTTTTCAACAACAGAATCAACGTTTTTTTTTTGTCATGAAAATCACGACGAGGATTTGTCCTCGTTTTTGTTTTTCAAAACGTCCGATTTGTCACGATTCGTGACAAATATCACGATTCTCAAAAATTGTCACGTTTTGTTTTTTGCCGTGATTCGTGATTATAGCTTTTAACTCGTTGGGAATGACCCTAACGCTTCGCCCTCCCCGCTAATCTCGCAGCTTCTTCGCTCTCTGCGGCTAGAGAGGGAAAAATCTCGCCAGCGCCACAACCGTGGCAACAAAACCGTCGGCTCCTGCATCCAGAGCATCGGGAACGACGGTCGCCCCTTCTCCCCTCCCGATGAATGGGACGACACGGGCATATTTACCGTCGCCTTGCGGCCGAAAACAGTCGCTTCTGGCTCGGCTGGCTGCCGGCAGCTGCAGCCCCGCCACCACCATCACCATCACCACCAGAAGCAGAAGCACACTTTTGTCGCCCCCGGGATCGGTAGGCCTCGTTCCTCCCACCTCCTCGATCCGCCGCCGTCTTCCATGGACCGGCCTTCCACGTCCGCTGGAGATGGCAAACCCTCGATTAACGCGGCGCGAAATGGCGGAGATAAGGGTGGGGAGTCGATATGTGCTCCTTCGGATGGGTACGATCTCTGGAACAAGAGGAGGCGGAAGGTAGGGAGGGGGAGGCTGGGGGTGTACTCAACATATCATGGATGGCCGCAGTCGAATGACCATAGACCCTCGCATCCCTACAATGCCGGGACAGAGAACGTCAGGTTTTCACCAACCAGGCAGACATTGCTTGCGCCAAGCGCGGAGCGCCGTGAGGTGTCCTGCGAGTCGCATAAAGGAGTGAACTGCATCCTACTAAGAACCGCTTGTAAGACGGACCTCGCCACCTTGTACCTACTTTCTTGCTTGTGGATGACAGCGTCCAATCAGTTGGTTTTTTTCTGGTGTGGTCACTCCAGAGACAGCTAGGGGTATTACTATGTAACTGCCTCGTGGTTGTCTTACCCTATACACACTGCCAGGTACGTGATACTACCATTCCTCCTGTGCGGGGTTACGGCTCTCCACCCCTCACAAAATGATCTAACTCGATAACTATCATGTTGACCGCCAAAAACAAAACAGTACCCTGGTTGTCTACCATAGCTCACGCAGTGATTGGCGCGTTTTGCAACGTCGTTGCCAACCGACGCCAACCCAGGGGAGGGTATCAAGCATACCGGGGTTGGGAACAGTCTACTCGTGGTTAACCCTCGCCCTCGCTTGCCGTGATGTGGTAGTGATACTAACACAGTGCACCTGCTCTCCTAACGGGCAGAATTACATAAATGGTGTCAGTGCGCTCGCCCAGTTGGGATGTGTCAATTTGTAATTGTGTCTCCCGCCATCCACTGACAAAACCATACCTCGGGTATATGCCTATTTTGTTGCTTTTGTACTTGATCCGACTATTTCTGTCCTACTACCACCACTAGTCTTAGTACTACCATTACCGCTTTGAGACACTTTTAGTGTTAGCATCACAATCATTTTAGTATTTATAGAGTTTAGTACATTATTTTACCGCTCTTAAGTCCACTTTCTCTTAAATCGGATTACGGACGCTATTAAATCGGATACCCCGCTGTACTACTACTGTTACTATCATACTACTGTTGCGGAGGCACCTAATATTCAGGCCCACAATCGGGGGAGGGAAGAAGTATCCTTGCCTATTCCGTCCCGAAGAATGCAAATGTACCATTGTATTTTAAAGCCTATAATCAACCACGTTGTTGAAACGAGCCCAGACCCGGAGTTAACGTCGTTATTCTCGCGGTACACTCGCCGATGTACGCTCCGTGGGCCTACTTGGATGCATGCTATACTACCACTAATACTACGTTAGACCAAGTTATCTCTAAACACCGATTAATAACGCCCTGCGTACCCGACATAAACATGATACACAGTGGCAGGTCACAGAACTAACCCTCGCTCGCGCGCTTCGTTGAAATGCTCAGTTTGGAGGAGGAACGGGGGACGACGCAGTGGAGTTCCTAGACATCAGGGAGGCGGCGCTGGTAAGTGTTGCCGAGGCGTTCGCTCGAAGGTCTTTACCGTGGCAGGCGCAGCTGTGTCCGAGAGCGCTTCAGGACATGGAGATCGCACGAGTGCGGGTGAGGACCGCCGCAGTGAAGTTTCTCGCCTGCCTGGGCGCATATGCCTCGGTAGGGGCGTACCGTGTACCAAATGTCTTACTTTTTCACCCCAAGGAACACTGCCTTTAGAGGTAGCACTTTTTGGCCTTTTTTGTTTCTGAATGATAGAGACCCTTAACCCAAAATCGTCAGGGTGCCATTCTTGTTTTCCGATTTGATTGTCTTGTATACCTAGGTCATTGGTCTTGTAATCGGGTTGCACTCAAAACCAGTACGTGGGTGAAGTACAGAGCTCCTAAAGTGAGGAGCCTCAGAAAAAAACTGGTGTAGTACCTCTATCGTAGCACACGCCTCTGCGCCAAACTCAATAATCGATCCTATGGCACTTTAGAGGTAACTCAATAGAACGAGTGGTATTGAAAAACAAAAACACACACAAAAAATGGGATTCCCAGTGACGTCTTGGCCAGAAAATGCTATAAGGCTAGTTATAAGGCACGCCCTATCGTAGCGCGCGTCACCCATAGATTGCTACGTACTGCATTGCCTTTGCCTCAACGATATCATGCCCGAGGGTGGCAGTGCTCGCTGTTGCATGAGCCGGGTTTTTCGCGTGCTTGCTTGCCTGTTAGGTATTACAGTTACAGATTGTCTTTCGATCAACTGTTATTTCGTGTTAATCCTCCAGCGCGGACCGATAAAAACAAAAATTACCCTTTCACTGCTTTTTTCAACACTGATTCCATACTGATTCCAAGTAGGTTTTCGCCAAACAAAAACGGGTGCAAGTTCTACGAGTACGGAGGTAAAGCTGCCCATACTTTCCCATACCAGATATACTATATTTGTTGCATGTGTCAACTTAACTCGGTATTAGAACACGACGGTGCTGCCGTGGCATTCCGTGCGACAGCGTGAGCATGTCGACCCGCCCTATCCCCCCAACTGGGGGTATCGGGTGCGGTGAAACTAGCCACCCGGGGAGATCTCCGGGTTGTGTTGGAACCGCGCGAACTCACCCAACGCTACCCTAGCCCTGGCTACCAGCAAGAACCAACGCTATGCCGCCTACCCGTTGGACCCGGATCGGCTACTGCTGTATCTACTCTACCCGTTCGGGCAGTTTATTGGACGACACGATGTCTGAAGAGTACCCGCAGTTCGTATATAAACCATGTCGCTTTCCAGTGTCTGAGCTTGGCAAACCTTGCCCCCGACGTAGGACCGTTATACTTTTCCCTACCGTCTCCGGCTGGTGTGGTACTAAACGCCCGTGCTGCTTACGATATTGGCATGTTTGTACTCTACAGTCCAACTGGACTGGCGAAACGAGGAAAGCAAACGGCGCTGACGGTACTAAAACTGACGTTTTCATTTCTCCCTCAGTGCCTTCCTGTCAACGATTCTGAGATGACCCTGTATTCATGTCAGAGGTCGCGATTCGACTTCTTGATTGATCGCCCCCAAACACACTAAAACTAGTATATTAATACCAAAACCGGCCTTGACGCGCCGAAAAAAGCACCTTCCCCCCCATGTTTACACCTGTTAAACTTACCAGAGGCCGAGCCTGTCCGGCGAGCGCCCGACTTTGTTTCGCCCCGCAACAACAGTGGAATCAGGAACAGCACTACATTTTAGTTGTTATGGATAATGGGCAGGGATACTTTGTGCTGTGGCGAGAACGGTAAAGGTGCCTACACAAAGGACCGTGGTACGATAGGACATGCCTTATCGCTATTAGGGAACGCCTTTTTGATAGCCTTATTGCTAGACTTTTTGATAGCCTTATTGCTATAACAGGGGACCATAGTTAATAGGACCTACTGAAGACACAATGGAACCTACTGTAGACACCAAAACCTATATATTTCCCTATTTTTGCTAACAATATTTGGACCATAGTTAATAGGACCTACTGTAGACACAATAGGACCTAATGTAGACACCAAACACTAGATATTTCCCTATTTTTATCAGCAATATTTGGTCCTATTTACTATGGTCCCCCGTGATAGCCTTGATGCTAATCTTACTGCTAGCCCTATTGCTACCCATATTGCTAGCCTTGTCGCTAGCCTTACTGCTAGCCTTATTGGTAGCCTTATTGCATGCTTTATTGCCAGTCGCACTTTTGATCCCAGACATGCGTTATTGCTACCGACGGCCTTATTTCTACCGACGGCGCTCCTCAACTGGGGAGCCACCCAATACCTATAGCTGGGCGTGTATATTATTGTGCAAAGCGTTGGATACCTAAAGCCCGTGGGACTGTGCATCGAGCGCAGCTTGCATTTGTATCCTCAAAAAATCGGTTGTCGGGTGAAGAATAGAAGAGCTCCTCGAGCAACGAAAAACAACATCACTTGTGCCAACTCTACCGTGGGAGCACGGCTCTACAGCGAGCAGCACCTTTCAAGGACCAGCGCGGCAAACACACCTTTATTTGCGCGACTGAGCCACTCCCACCAGTGAGTAGTGTGGTGCTTGTCTATTTTTGAGGAGCTCTCTACCTCCTCAACCAAAATCTGGCTTTTACCAAAAACGAAATCCGCCTAGGTTTACAACGAAACATTTTTTGTTTTTTAAAGAAAATATAAATACAACAAAAACGCAGGTGAGGATAGGAGCCCCGTCAGTCTATTCCCAGTGACATTTTGACCAAAGCGTGCAATAAGGCTATCGATAAGGCTATCAATATGGCATGCCCTATCGTAGCGCGCGTCTTGCTGGGCGGTATTCATTTTACCGCTTTACCTTTATTATCATAAGATAATTTTGGGTCGCCGACGCCAGCTGATGATGCGTTGTAGCGCGGCTTATTCTGCTCCTGCCTGCTTGCAGGTGTTTCATGCCGCCGAGGGGGATCGACAAGCCGGTTGCAAGGCCCGCCAGGAAGCGCTCATGCGGAGGCTGCTGATTCGCCAGGAACGGTCCCGGGAACTGTTCGCCAGGGAGCAGAGGGAGCTGTTTGAGGGTGCTCTAGCCGAGGTGGAGCTTAACACGACAACCATTGCACCTTTCACGTTTAGGGGGGTAAATCACTTGGAATCGGTGTAGAATAGTTTTCGCAGTACAAATGTGATGGTGCCTCTACAGCGCCGGTTGAGTAGAGTGTCGGTTTCCCGTTCTAGCGCCTGTGAGATCGCTCGGCATAGATAAGAAATCGCCGGAAGTGGCAGTATGCGGAGTAGCCCCCGTTGAGGAGGCGTTTATTATTGCTACCGACGGCGCTCCTCAGTCCCCCTCTATTGTTGAGGAGAGGTTTATTACGCATTTCATCTGTGGAATTGTTTGCCCTCCCGCTCAGAAGCATATCTGAGCCGCGGAGGCAAGCGTGAGCTAGTATAATACCAAGAAACTTTGAAAAGTGATGGAGTGATCCGGGGTGAACCTAGCCTACAGAAGTAGTCGGGTCGGGTACTGGATGTATGTTTTAAGTTATGCACATTCCGATGTATGTTATCATAGCGGCGGGTGATGATCAAGTCAGTTTTTTTTGTTAGGTATGGAGGCTCCCAGGCGTAGCATGGTCCCAACGTTGGCCCGAGCTTCGTTTAGGCGGTGCTCACACGGTCTCCGAACGATTCAGGCCTCTCTCTCCCTGTCTGGTCACACCATCTCCCGATTGCCTGCCGACGCCACTCAGATCTTCTAATAATAGTATATGTTATAAATATTAAGACATTGCTGTTCATCCTCGACAATGTACAGCATGATGATGGTGATGGTGATGATGATGATGATGATGATGATACTGATGATGGTGATGATGATGATGATAACAACGATGATGATGGTGATGCTGCTGCTGATGATGATGAAGGTGGTGATGATGATGATGATGATGGTAATGGTGATGGTGATGATAATGATGGTGGTGATGATGAGCTTCAACGTTGACCGCTCATCAACATTCCCAGGAACAAGAAGAAGAAGAAGAAGAAGAAGAAGAAAACTAAGGGAAACCAGAAAAGTAAACGCTACTACTGTATGCGCGAAGTCTAACCCCCTTCTGTACCTACAGTACTTTGAGCGTATCTCCTTAAGGACTGGTACGACTGGTACGACTGCAGTCCCGTTTTGGGCGCAAAGGACTTGGAATTAGACTGAGATATGTGTGTTATGAACACTTCAGTGGTAAAAGGGTTAATTGGCATCGATCCACCCCACTTTTTGCTTGTACTTTTGTCTTTCTCGTTAATAATTGTCAGATGAGGGAAATCGCAAAGAAGTCGGAGGGTGCTCACGGCGCCGGACTTTGGACTCGGGTGGAGGAAAGGCGCTCGCGGTTGCAACGGGCCGAGGTATGTATGCGTATTTTTTATAGGTCAGACGTGCTCTGGAGCGCCTGCTTCAAACGGAACTTTGGCGTGTGTCACGTACGAGTATAACGATGTTCCAAACCGAAAACAGGAACTCTGTCCGCTCCGGCTCCAGCGCAACACACTCGTAGATTCACCCAGGCACGAAGAGTCTGCTCATGTGCACGTAAAACAAGGTATAAGGCTATGAAGGGGGTGAAACAGCTAATTGCCGAGTAAATAGTTGCCGACTTCGGGGACACGAAATACAGTCTAGAGCTTTGCGAAACGCTCTACCACTCGAGTGTATACTGCACTTATACATTTAGAAAGGTCGTGTTACAGAGATACTTGTCTAAGATCTGCTAATAAGTAGTCACAAGAAAGTACCAGTATACGTTACCCTATTTCTACCATGTACTCGAGAACATATTTGGTCCTAATTTAGTCCTAATTATATATATATATATGGGGAATTTGTCTTCTCGCTGTTATACATGGGTGAACACGAAATCTCCATGTAGATCTTGGCCGTTAGCAGAATAATGTTCTCACCTCTGACGCTCCCTTTGTCGGTCATGCTGGCACGCACTAATCGACACCGGTCTCGCCGCATAATCATGAATACCGTTACATAATAGCACTAATCAACATCGATTTCGCCGCATATCCATGGATACTGTTACGAAACGGCACTATAATCAACATGGGTTCCGCAACATAATTATGAATACCGTTTCAGAATAGCATTGATCAACTTCGGTTTCGCCGCATCATTCTGGATTGTAACGTTACATAATAGCACTGATCAACATCGGTTTTGCCGCATAATCGTGGATACTGTTACATAATAATAGCACTCATCAACACGGTTCGCCGCATCACTATAGATTGTACCGTTACACAATAACTTTTTCAGGCTCTGGGCCGTTACAATATCATCGGACACCCCCTGTGCTGGTCATGCTGACGCACACTAAACTAACGTCGGTTCCGCCGCATTTTTTATGGATTGTACCGCTCCACACAACAACCCTTTCAGGCTCTCGGCCGGTACAACATCAACCGTTTCGAGAACAGCGAAGCTGATCACGCATGGCGTTACAGGCAGTCCGTGCTTGTGGACTCGCTGTGGGACCCAGCAACGAGTGCTGGTAGCAAACAGGCGAGCAGTGTCGCTGTAACGACCGATGCGGTGATGGACATCAAGAAGAGTTGAAACCTAACGTTATCGTTGGCAAAATGGCATACTCCCTCCGTCCCCATGGGTAAGGGTGACGCACGCTACGATAGGGGTAACATTTTTTGGTACAACCATTCCTGATCGACGGGCTCCTCGACCATTGTAACAAACTAGCCAATATAGCCGTTGGGATGCTGAAAACCATCCAGTACAGCTGTTGGAATGCTAATAAACTAGCCAATATAGCCGTTCGAATGCAAACAAACTATTACGGGGGACCATAGTGAATAGGACCAAATATTGTTAGCAAATTAGGGAAATATACAGGTTTTGGTGTCTGCAGTAGGTTCTATTGTGTCTACAGTAGGTCCTATTAACTATGGACCAAATATTGTTAGCAAA
>JAYJME010004947.1:0-10493 GCA_036873775.1 Costaria costata
CAACAACAACAACAACAACAACAACAACAACAACAACAACAACAACAACAACAACAACAACAACAACAACAACATAATGATAATAATAATAATAATAATAATAATAGGACTACTTGTTACTTGTTACCGCATCGGTTTTACGAAGCCATCTGGGTTGATACGAAAAATGCTCTTTTGTACCGGTGACAATGGGAACACGATGCTTGCCCAAAAAGTTTGAATTTCAAAGATACGCGCCGTAACATCTCAGTACAGCTTTTGCTATGCGCACGGATCTAAAAAAAAAACTCCCAAACTTCGGCAAAACCAGAAAAAAAAAATCCTTGGTGGATGTTGGAGCAAGATGGCTTGAGAAAAAGTTAGCTGGATGTTTGTTTCGAAGTGCCGAGATCCCGAGTCCTCCGCAGGCATCGATCCACAAAAACCAACGATTGCGTCATGGAATCTGAACGGGGCGCGCTCGTTTGGGGGGCTTCGCCCCACCCTAGGGTCACAGTGTTCTTCACACGACGGCCGGCGGGGCGTTTGATGAAAAATAAATTGCTTCTGGTGTGTAGAAAACAGACGACAAATAATCTCGACGCCTCTCCGATGGCAACAAGCAGAGTTGTTTCAGGTGTGGGTGAAGGACATAAAGCGCCGCGGCCAATCTCTCGCCCCCTATTACCTCGGAGCTGGAAGTGACCGATTTATACAAACCCGGCATCTACAGGAGCGAAGGGGCTTGGGCTACCGCGTGGGACGTGTCTCGTCGCAAGCCGTTTCGACTTGGCCGCGTTCGCTGTGTTGCTGTGGTTTTGGTGGCGGTGCTGCCGAGTGACCTTTTTTTTCCCGACGGGATTTCGTATTTGTTTTCCTTCGAACGCACACAGCCTACCTGCGAGTACGAGGTAGCCTTGCCGCATTTACCTCCCTACTCGTAGTGGTGGATAATCGAACGGAGATCGAGTTCGACACGATACCCATAAACGAAACAAAATAAGCCGATATATTACGATTTCGATAGTCGATACGTCGAACCTCAAACTTTTCGTTCAGAATCAGCGCTTCAAAAAGAGGGCGGAGGGTAAATAGAACACCTTCGATACGATATACTTTGGTATTACTGTAAATATGACAACAATAGCAGTTATCGAAAGTGCGATAACTCGATATTATACGTACGCGTCCGTATTCCATATAGACATATCCTTTCTTACCCGGTACTTGCATACCCTGGTATCTTTTATCGCAACGCTTACTTTCCAGCTCATCTCGTATCACAAAAAAATGAAAAAACGTCAGCGGTGAGATGGAGGATTTGGTCGAAACTCATCCCAAGATGTGATACCATTCTGGACGGAAATGTAAGGACCGTTTTGTATTAATATTTATACGAAAACGATCCTTACGTTTCCGTCCAGAGTGGAAAGCGGTTTTAGACTTAAAAATACAAGGTGTTGCTATTCTGAACACGCCGTGGAGGCAGGTTTCGTCCCTTCTCTCCCCCCGGTACATATCATACGTACCTTCTTTTTTATCGCACAGAGGGGTTGATTCGGCATTCCCGCTGCTCGTCAATTTGCTTCGAATCTTGTCAACTCGCGCTCTCTCTCGCAATTTCGGCGACGGAGGGAGGCTTCGAAAAACGCCCTCTGTTCGTACATCAAAGTTGCCAGGAGACGGGCAACCGTCCAGCTGTCAGTCTGTCAAGGCCGTCTGTCAAGGTATTTCCATCCACCCTAGGTGGATTGTTCCCTATCCCCTGTTGAAATTCGCCTCATTATATACATACGTGTGGCAATTCCTAGGAAAATACGGCGCGCCCTATGTGCAGGACCGGTCGGCACATAATTTTGTGCAGGACGTTTGTGGTCAATTTCAACTCTGCACGTCGGCCCAGACCAACGCGACCCGAGAACTAACCCTATAACCCTAACCCCAACCCTTTGGGGGGCTCGGGGTCGCCAAGATTAGTCACGCGGCTCCGCCGCGTGTTTTGGTGGCGTTTCCCCCTAAAACCTCCGGGTGGCCGAAATGCCAGCCTCGACCAATCTGACCCGCATCCTGCACATATAGGGCGAGTCGGAAAATGCGGGTTTTCGATAACATGGCCAGGCGTTTTCCAAAAACGTTTTTTTTTGCTCCGTGTCCCCCGGTTCCCGGTCAAGGCTGTCTGTCAAGGCATTTTTACCTTGACGGCGTCTGTCGAGGGGTAAACGTGCCGTCGCCTGACATCATTTCTGTGCATACTAGAATACACCAGCCGAGATTCCAGCCACCCCGGCACAACCGCCAGCAAGGATGACGGTCTACCGCTGACCCGTGGTCAAACTTGCGGAAATTATATCGAAAAGTTCCGACAAGATATCCAACACTAGCTCGCACTGTTGGCACGCTCACACCAGGCGCTTGATACAACCGCACGTGCAATACTTACTGATATCTTCTTCTTTTTTTGTCGCTATTTATATGCTACCTGACTCCCAAAAGGGTGTAACGCTCGTCTCCTGCTGCTGCTGTGCTTATAATCGACCATCTGTCCGTGCCGATCTCACGTATATACGTACTGTACTGTCATCTTGCATCAAATATCGTGTTTAACGTATGGTATAGATACGTACCCTGGTAATGTACAGCAGTTGTCCATATACGAAAAGCTCTCAACTGTGGCAATGTGACACTTTCTCCCAGATCAGGCCACGGCGATAGACTCAACGGCGCAACATCCATCCGTGATATAATATCATTCTGCTCTGGGAAGTAAGAACCGTTTGGTCTTCATATTTATACGACAGCGGTCCTTACATTTCCGTCCAGAGTGGCAAGCCAAAGTATCTCGTACCAGGTACGATATCAACTTTCTTTGGGTCCGTTTCGGTCGTTTCCGCTTCTTCATCGAACCGGCTCATTCACTCTCGATGAATCATGAATCATGCACTCATCGTATCTACAGGCATTGGGTATTTTATCTGTCGTAAAATAATAATGGCGCCACCATATTTTGTACCTGGTATTTTACAGTGTTGCGGCATACCATACCGCCCGGTACTGCTTGTACCTGTACCTGATCGTAGATTTACTTTTTGATGCGAGTAGTCAGGCCATGGATCGCTATGAGGCTACGATGCCGCGGCACGCACCAGCGCGACCAATCAACCAAGCACTGGTTCGAGGCTGACCACAAAGAAAGAAAGTCACAAGCAAGCCGCACGGGCAGGCGCGACGAACAAAAGCAGTCGACAGGCATACGGTCGTACTGTAGTTGCGGCGCTTGCTGCGGGGCCACAGCAAGCAGTAGTCTACAACAGTACATATCACATCGTAGCCTGCTTTCACAGCAAACGAAATGGTGTACGAGTTTAAGTACTGCAGTTTCCCGGCCTGTTCGAGCGAATGGTATATTTCTACCAAGTATTTAACGGGTATCGTTATACACTTCGTAGCGTTCAATAATACACTAAATGCTCTGGACACCCACCACGCGGGTGCCAGCTTTTTTGCGCGCACGACTTCAATAATCACCCTCTGCTCCCGCTTGGTGCCCTGAGATCCCACGCCGACTTGATCCCACCCGGACCTCAATCGTTTTACGGGTTTACCCCTTTCTGTTCTACGGTCTATCATACAGCAGTACCAGGTATCATACCTGGCATATGCGAGTGCCCGCATTTTGGATTTTGCTTTTCGTCGATCCTACTGATCCTTGCAAGCAGTGTGATACCAGGTACAACAGAGAGGCAAGCAGTCGTCTCGCAATTACTGCGGTACTCCTCCAACATGTCCTCTTTCGGCTGCGACCCTTTGTCCTCGTTTTATTTTCCAGCGGGGACGGGGGGTGCCGGGTGCAAGTCCACAAGTGCAACAACAACCTTTCGTGCTTGAAAAATACTGCTACGACTGTACGCGTATCATGCAGCTCAAGAAGCACTCGCAACTCTGGGTCGCGGTGTGTGAGCAAACACTTTCTTCGCCAGGAGGATTTGGACCTCCGAATACACTGCCGGGACCCATGGAAATCGGTCGCAAACAGGCGCTCACCTGGGCATTGGGTACGCGAAGGCGACCGCGGTGGGTGATGGCAATCCCTTCGTCCTCGGTCGCCCCTTGCTCGACGAAATCGACGCCCTCTTCGGGGGGCCACTGTCGCGACATCGTCAGGTATCCCTTGTGCTCCTTACCTTTCAAACACTCTAGGAAACTCGTCATTTTCGAATTCGGAAAGAACAGACGGTGAGTACGGTCTGCAAGAGACACAGGAGGAGGCCCTGCGATCACGTAGGATATCCTGTTATTCTTGCTCTTCTTGCCCTTCCCCCTCTCTCGCTCACACGCACGAGTAGATCGGAGCAGGGAAGCGATAGGACACGTCTCTTCAACGGCTGTCGTGTCGCACAAGTAACAAGCGAGCTTGGGCCAAAGGTAGCAGGTTTTGTCTTATGGCGGGGGCTACGAGCTGGGAGGTTCGTTCGTTTTTGAAACATCGATCGGGAGTAGTGATAGATTTGGTGGCGTTTCTGTAACGGCCGCCTCACATGTACAATGACTCGAAACGAAAACTGAACACGAAACAACGACGCGTCGAAAACCTGCCGTAGCTTCGCGCTTCGCGCTGTCACTCCTTACGTAGTTCTGAGAGCTACAAGTACCACTCATTCAATAATGTATACCAGGTGACTCGGGTACCTGGTAAGTGTTGTTGCTGTTGTTGTTGTTATTGTTGTGCCTGTGGCGGCCGTTTTCTTTCGGCCTGGAGGTTGCATGCTACACTCCTCAGTTCAGCCGATCTGCTTCGTCACATTGATTGGTTACCACCGTTATGACAGTGTATAGCGCACCCCTCGGACGAAGTTCAATGCCGTTTTTCTCGGTGACCAAAATAATATAAACGCCGAGCGACTCGTCTCTGGAAAGAACGACTCGACGAGATCTTCCGAAAGCCCCCATTTCCGTTCACTGTGCCCCCATGATTTTTGGAGGAAATCGGGTCTGAAATTCATCCGCGGGGATGCATTATACACTGCTGTCATAAACGGGTACTGCCTGCCGCTGTTGCGGCGATGCTTATGTCTGCTGCTGTATTTTATCATATGTGCCAGTACTACTAATTACCTGGTACGTTGACTACAGCACGTACCAGGTACCTGGTAGCCGATAATATGGGGTTGGTTGTATCTTGACTCTTCTTGGTGTTGCCCACGAGCCCGGCGGGCGCATCGAGGCGGCAAATAAATACCATGTATTCGATAAAGACGCGGCGACGTGAGATGTGAGATGCCAAACTAAATCTGCGTCGTATTTCCCCCCGCAGTATCTGCTATGTCCAATCGCGAACACCACCCACTGTCCGGCGTTGTCATCGTGAATTGCCTTACGGTTGCGATATATGCATACTTCGTAGAGAGCCCACGTGGCATTCCGCAGCGGTGGCTGTTCGACCGAAGGTACTCGTACAGACGCTTGCAAGACCCACACTAGAAGCCGTCGCCGCTACGAATCAATACCATCACCATCATGATCGTCGTCGGGGCTTTGTCCGTTGTTCTTTACCGCGTACCGCGTACAGCAGGTTGCGAGTATGTATGACCAACATTAGACCAGGTATTTACTGCTGTAGCTGTGCTTTGTATTGTTGTTCATCGTCCAACAGAGATCTGGGCGAAGTGATGTATTTACAGGGTGCGATTTTATTTGCAGATTCGTGGTGATCTTTGTCTTTTGGGATTCCGTCCGGTGCTTTCAGCTCTGTATGCGCGACCACACCTTTCATCTTCATACCAGGAATGTTCCAGCCAACAGCTGTTCTGTCCGCTTTTTGAAAACCTCTTCGCGCGGTTCACGCTGCCTAGTAGTAGCTGCCGAGAGTGCAGGGTAACGGACTCCGCAGTAGCTGCTGGCGCAGACCAGTGGCGCAGCTGCAGCTCGGTTTCTTATTTTTTACCGGTATGTAGGATTTGGACCCACGGTGTAAGAATGCCATCTGTAGGCTTGGAACTCCATTCTGACGACATTCTTACATTCTTGCTCTTGAAGTTCTCGGTTTTGGTACCAGCAGAAGGAGCCCTCACACCTCTCACACACACAACATCATCCACCTGTGATCCCAGCAGCAGGTACGCACACCAAATACTCTCGAGGTGGCCGTGGGGTTCAGTTCGGAGGACTATTTTGCGGCAGTTGCATCTCTCCTTCTCGCCTCGTCGACTTGCTGGCAGTTCGTAGATCCCACAGGTATGATATGCACGAAATTTCTTTTGACATGCGGTAGGTTGTTCAACAGCGAGCACTACGGCACCGCTGCCGCCCAGTGCAGTTAGTAGTGCTGCGTGTCTCGCATAGTGTAGGCCCAGAGGTTAGCTCTGCTGCATTTGTAGATCCCCTACAAGCAGCAGTAGTAGGGTGGCATTCACTTTTGGGGGTCTCGCTTCGCCGGGTTGATGATTGGGTGCTCGATCATCTCGGAACATACATATTTCGCGACATTGGGCCGCATCTGCTCCCTGCCCCGCGTGGATCGTGTAGTTTCTATCTGGGCCTCTTGCAGCTTGGAGCTGATGTTGAGTGCGCAGCTGGAACGCAGACGACGTCTCGCCCATTGTTTTAGGTGACGCGTTGCTCTCTTTTGATCGTGCTGCCACCACCCCCTCGTCGTTCCTGGGTGTTTGTTGGGTGTGCGTACATATCAGATCGGTATGATGCAGCAAGTCCGGGGTACTTCTTTGCGTGCTTGTAGCACTGCTGTGCAGTCGATTCATTCGTTCTCTCGCACTGCTGCTTGCTCGCGTTGTCTTGTGTCTTTTTGGATTGTTGTGTGTTGTGTTGATGGGAGATCCTCCTGGACGTGCACCCGCATTGCAGTCCCTGTCTATTAACAGCCTGCAGTGAAGCTTACCCTAAACCCATTCACAGGGATTTATGCTTGTGGTCGAGATCAGCCTATTGATAGTACACAGGGTGTGATGATGGCTCGTCCCGATTGCTAGCGATCGGTTTTGGAGAATTCGAGTAATAATGGAAAAGGCGCCTTTTTTGTCGCTACTGCCGAACTCTAAACTCGTATCATATCACACGTACAAGGTTCCCCTTCGGGACGATGTCGACTTGGAATCCCCGGGGTATCGCAAGTTGAAAAGGGTGTACAAAGGCATTCTACCTAGGATATGTATATGAGTCTATGCGAGGTTCGCTGCTGTTGTATCGTTGCTGCTGTACAGCTGCTGTACAGCTGCTGTACTGCGCGGGTGTTTTTGAAATTCCGAGGAAGTGTGGGTTGAAATCGTCCAGCTTGTCTTCTGAACGGCACGCACATACATACGCATACACACGCACACACAGAAGAAAGTTCGTAACTCAAAGTGCGGCTGCTGTTGTACCATGGCTGCCACAACGCCAACAGGTTTTACGTTTTACGGTGTGATACAGCAGTAGACCCCGGGGAGGAAATACGTAGATCGACCGACAGTGCAACGTACTTACCAGGGGTATGATATGGACACGTAGATCTGCGTAGATACCAAAGAAAATGCTAAACTAACATGCGCAGTTTGGTTTTTCAAGCTTCAACTGTACATCGCACAGAGAGAGCTGCACCGAGGGATGCAGCATGGTGGTACGAGCTACTGCTGCACGACGCTTGATGTGTACCTCGTTCAAGTCGGTGTTGTAAGTCCTTGTTGTCTACGTAGCACGTGTTGTGTGCTGTGTGCTGTATTATCTCTTAATGCGGTGGGGCAAAAACAATTTATCATGCTTCATGCAGAGATGAAAAAACAGCCGAACTGGTCTTGCATGGCACCGGCGAGGCGGTGCCAAGTCGGAATGCCAGCCCGTGGTTATTTGCCAGTTTTTGCGACTTTGAACCCCCAGAGCACGTGCCACGGACCTCGACCGGGGCCCAAACTTGAGCCGTGTGTACACGCGGGCCGCCTGCGTTCCCCGCGGCCGAGAGCATGAGAAACAACCCGCGGCCGGACGAGAAACAAATGCCGAATCCCACACAAAATCAACTTCGTACTATTACGGGGGACTACTGTATACCTGGTACCAGGTAGTAAATAGGACCAAATGTCGTTAGCAAAAATAGGGAAATATATAGGTTTTGATGTCTACAGTAGATTTTATTGTGTCTACAGTAGGTTCTGTTAACTATGGACCAAATATTGTGATCAAAAATAGGGAAATATATAGGTTTTGGTGTCTACAGTAGGTCCTGTTTTGTCTACAGTAGGTCCTATAAACTATGTGGTCCCCCGTAATATGTAATACCTGGTATATATTACCCTGGTACCATGCGGCGTAAAATTACCCCCAAGGACAAGATCCTGGGCTCTGCTCCCTATCCTGCTCTCTAACTAGCACTATCGCCCACGGGAGTCGCCGACTTTATGTCTGCCCTTCACGAGGTCATACACCCCGTAGCGCCCGCTATCGAAGTATACGCGGAGCTTGCAAAGACGATTGTCGAAGAACTTTCCGATTTCACTGGAGTATTGTTTTCTAACTTTTGTCAAAACTGGTTCTACTCTGCTCCCGCTTGGCGCCGGCTGGTCCCACCCATACCCGAACGTTCCAAAAATAAACTGATCATGGGTATGCAATTAGCCGCCGGCAGGACCCACTTAAAGTCGAGGGCACCCTGATCTGACGTGTTGATTTTGAAGCAAAGCGACGGGTCGGCCACGAGAATGCACCGGTAATACTCACGTTGTGCATATGATACCTGGTACGAGAGTAGTACAGCAAGCAGTAGTATGAACAATTTGAGGTCGGGCTTCAGAATCTTAGTCTTGCCCCCGGGGGCATATGCGTAAGGCTTTAATGCGGTGGCTAGTACTTGTGGAAGAAAGGACGACACCTGTGATGACGGCTTGTCCAGAAGGTCGCCGAGGGTAAGACCTCCTATCATACGTATAATTTACTACCCCAAAAATTATTCGACACTGTTTTCAAGTATTTTTGTCCCCAAAAAGCGTTTCCGGCTCTAAAGGGGTTAGTATGAGTTGGGCTGGAAAGTACAAGCGGAGATTTAGAAAGAAAAACGCATGCCGTTCTTGTTCTTCGTTCGACGACAGGAAGAGCAGTAAGACTTTCCCCCTGTACGATATTTTACCCTCGCGTATGTTACACTGGTTACGGGTACGAGTCGTAGGAGAGGTATGCACCATACCACGATGCCCAATGAATGACAGGCATTCTCCTGTTTGTCCGTCTGTTCGTCGGAGCGACTGTTTTTGTCGGCGGCCATCCTCAGCACACACCCCCCTTCTCGGTTCCCGCAGCGATGTGGACGGCCAGTTTCCTTGGCTTTCACCTTCCGCTTGCTTGCGACCGCGACCGTGCTGGTGTTCTATTTGAAGCCCTCCCCGTACCCCGTTCGTCCATGGCGTGTATGTATATTGCCCTCTTCCTTCGTGTAAACAAGGCCCCGCCCCGGTTTTTAAGTTTTTATAATGCCCCCATTTAGGTAAATATATTGTACGAGTATTCGTTGTTGTTGTTGTTGTTGTTGTTGTTATGGCTCAGCCTTCTGTGCCTCTTTACGCCACCCCTCAGCCCTGACGCCCGAGCTCCTTCCTATTTATACATAAAAGAGGCGGCTCTCTACCGGTAGTAACCCTTCTATTTATGTGACATCTTCCTGCAAATGGAAGAGGTTGACTCTCTACTACTAGCAACCCTTCTAGGACATGCCAGTCTAAAAAGGACGCAAGTAAAGCGACGGCTACAGCATCGGCCACACGCCTAACAGCAATCCGGCGCTGCCTAGGTTATAACCCCTTTAGAGCCGGAAACGTTTTTTTGGGGACAAAACTACTTGGAAATAGTGTGGGATACTTTTTTGGAGTAGTAAAAGGGTTAAGGGGTCGTACGCTTATCAATAGTTACCCGCATTGCACGGCAAGGGGACGCACAACACGCTTGCTGCAACATATGCTGCTATGATGCTCCTACGCGGTCGATTTCGAGTGGTTCGGCATCCACGCCTTGACCTGCTGGTGGCGCCCCCGCCCGCTCTGGCAGTCGTAGTAAAAAATCAAGGCTCTTCGCGGGTCATGACCCGACTAGCTGGTCGGGTCAGGAGGAACTCAAACTCTCACGGGTCGAGTCAGGTCGGGTCGGGTAGGGAGGTTTTCAAAATGTCACGGGTCGAGGTCGGGTCGGGTTGGGTCACCCTGACCCGACCAGACCCGACCCGACCCGCGAGGTACGACGTATGACCCGACCCGTGCCCAGCCCTGGAACTAGTATTTATAGTCGGTTCTATGGTTGTGCCTTGACACGTCCGTCTCGAGCTCAAACCGGCCTAGAGGACAAGTCTCAACTCTTGTGGAGGTGACCCTTCCACTTTGTTAAACGTCATTTTTTGTTTTGTTTTCTTGCGCTACCGCTTTTGTCGCGAGATCACGCGGAAAGTCTCGGCGACATCTCGAGGGCTTGCCATTTTGTTTTTCTCCGTGTAAACATTCCCACCCTCTCTCCCCCCCTCCCCCCCCTTCTTCCCTCCCTCCCTCCCT
>JAYJME010004949.1:0-10492 GCA_036873775.1 Costaria costata
GGGATGTTGTTGCCTCGGAATCTCGGTGGTGTCGCAGTTTGACAAAGGTGTACAAAGAAATGCTACCTACGATATATAGATATGACCCTATTCGACGTTCTCTGGTGCTGTACCCCTGTTGCCGCTGTACAGGTGCTGTACTGCGCGGGTGCTTTTGGAGTTGCGAGGAAGTGTGGGTTGAAATTGTCCAACTTGTCTTCCGCATGGCACCCACATATACGCACACACGCCCACACAGATAAGCAAAGTTTGTAGCTTTCTACAAAAAAAATAATTCGAATTGCGGCTGCTGCTGTACCATGGCTGCCGCAGCGTTAAAGGGTTTTGCCGTGTGAGACAGTAGATCTGGCAGGAAACACGTAGATCGACCGATAGTGCAACGTACTTACACAGTACCAGGGTATGGTATGAACACGTAGGTCTGTATATATAAAAAAGAAAATACCGAAACAAAAACGAGCAGTTTTGTTTTTCAAGCTTAAACTGCACATAGCACACAGAGAGCGGCACAGAGGGATGAAGCGTGATGGCACGAACTGCTGCTGCACGATGCGTGATGATTTGCCTCGGTCAAGTCGGTGTAGTCCTTATTGTCTAGTGGGTGCTGTGTGCTGTGTGTTGTGTGCTGCATTCTTCCTTCATACGGTGTGGAAAATGAAACCATCAAGGTTCATGCCGGCGAAAAAACAGCAAAGCCGGCTCAGCATGGCACCGGCGAGGCGGTGCCAAGTCGGAAGGCCACGACGTGGTTGCTTCCCATTGTTGGCGACTTTGAACGCCCAGAGTACGTTCCACGGGCTTCGACCGCGGCCCGAACTTGAGGCGTGTGTGCACGCGGGCCTTCTGCGTGCCCCGCGGCCGAGAGCACGCAAAGGTCGAAGTCCGAACACAGTCCGTTTGGAAAATAGCAATACAAGGTTCTCCTTCAGGAGGTTGTCGACTTGGAATCCCGGGGGTGTCCCACGTTGAAGAGGGTGTACAAATACATGCTACCTGCGGTATATACATAAGCCCATGCGAGGTTCGGTGGCGATTGCTGGTGTTGTACCGCTGTTGCTGCTGTACAGATGCTATACTACGCGGCTGCTTTTGAAATTCCGAGGAAGTGCAGGTTGAAATCATCCAGCTTGCTTGACTTTGGAAGGGCACTCGCATATACGAACCCATGCACACACAGAAGAAACGTTCGTAGCTTTCCCAAAATAACTCAGAATGCGGCTGCTGTTGTACCATGGTCGCCAAAGGATTAAAAGGTTACGGTGTGATACAGAAGGAAAAACAAGATCGACCGATAGTGCAACGTACGTACCGTACGATATGAGCACGTACATCACCGTAGATACTCGCCCAGGTAGGATTTCGTATCTGAGAATGGGCGTGTTCTACACCAGCTGACGTATGGCGATACCCGAATTTTTATATGTTTCCAGCAAATTTTAGCCTTCCTTTCTTGTTGCTCGTTCTCTTCTTGGGTGTGCTGTCCGTACTTGTTCGTTAAACACGATATTAAAGAATGCTTGAGGGATAGCCGAAAGTCTACTTTTGTTCACGTTTAGATGGGTACATGATTCCTGACGCCCACCGGCAGGTTGAGGTGTTGTCGAAACTGAAACTTCGCGACACCATGGACAAACAATGGCAATTCATGAACAATGGCCCTCGTCGACTCGCGTCGAATTCTTCTTACCCACACTTTGGCAATAATTGGTGTAATTTGATAAACACACCTGTTGTGCCTGCGCCGGGGTTTGAACTAGTGACTTTTAATCTCAGAGCTTTCGAGGGTAACAGGGAACAAACTGTAGATACAGTTCCGGGCATCGAACCTGGATTTTTGTTTCTCCGAATTTCACCTTATATATAACTTTTATTTTCCGTAGTTGAAGATACGATATATATTTTCGGAGATTCTGCATGACGTAACAAACAACAACCGGAGACAGCAACCACCGTATCTCCGCTTCAGGGACTCTCCACATGACCCAAGGACCTCGCCAAGACAACAAGTGTCTCTATTATCGTCCGGTGGCCGGAGCACGATGCTTGGCTCTGCTGCTCGCGTACATCGTGCCAGACAGCCAGGCTCTCGAGCAACCGTCATGAGCCCCGAGCACTCAAACCCTAAGACTATCTCAGTTCGAACCGTCACCGGCTCGCACTGGTTTGCCTGTGCTCTCACAGCCTCGGGGAACAGCGCTCTGTGCTCCTATATCGTTTCAGGCGCGGTCTGTGCTGTCGGCGTGGGTGTTTGCTAGTGCAGTCCCGGTCCAAGCGCATCGAGTCGCTCGTGCTCTTCTCGGCCTCTGCAACGATCCGTGTCGTCTCGCTGCAGCTCACGCTATTGTCGAGCGTGAACGAGCACCCGTCTAGGCCAGAGACACCAGGGGACACGATCGCGCCGCAAGCAGAGTGGCGGGAGCAGCACAGACTAAGCACGAGCCTGCCATTCGGCCGCTTGGTATCGACATGTGTATACTGCTGTACGAGTACCTGGCTACAGCAGCTCAGCATACACGTATTGATAGTCAGTGAAAAAGCGGAAACGTCTCATTTTGTGACGAGCGTTAAAATACCTGGTACAGCCCAGGGGCGGCGTGGGATCGGCAGGCTTGGCTGGATGAGCACTGTCTGAAGTAGTTCGAGACCGAGGAAGATATCGTGCGGGTGTGTCTCTGTGGAACCCACTTTGGGGACGGCTCTACTCTCGACGCTGGAACTTCCAGACAGCATAAGCTCTTGCAGAACCACCAAACTTGAGTATCAACTTTGGGAGGAACATCATGGGCATTCCCTCTATTTTGACTCCCGGCTGTAGTTAGTTTTAGGTGCAGCACCGTTGGTTTAAGAAGCTATGGCACCATGTAACCCACCAGAGGTAACTGGTACATGATACCATTATAAGGACCTTAGTCCAATATAAGGACCGCAGTACAATAATATTCAAATATAAACAACCCTTATAATCCAGGACAGAAACAACAGATAATTGGCATTCAGCCCCGTATAATGGACTGCTGTTGTACTTGCAGAGTCCAGGTGTATTTTAATGCTCGGGGCTGCAGACGTAGGCGTTTAATGCTCGGGGCTGCAGCAGTGGAAAACTGTGGGGCGTTGATTTTTGTGTCACACTGTGTTACACATTGAATTGGCCATCCGTGGGGTCGTCAACGAAAGTATTAAACGAGCAACCCGCTGCTGTGGGTAAACCCTTCGTCTGCGGTACGTAAGTACCGGGTATCTCGTGGGTATCTCGGTATCTCGTGTACGAGTAGTTTCCCCTTTCCGACCTGGTCGTAACTATACTGCATTGCTGCTGTGCGTACAGAGTACTGCTCCTGTACGTACAGATGCAGTAATGCCCGGCGCTTCGGCAGTAGGACACGCCAAGTTGTTGCGCTTGTGTTTGATATTGGCAAACACGAACTCTATCCTTCGCGAGGACATACACACCCCGTATCACGAGCAATCGGGGTGTCACACACAGCTTGCAAATATGAAGCCCTCGATTGCAGCCCTGACACTAAACTAAGACATGAGAATGCTTGGCTGGGCCGAAGAACGATCAAAACTATACCGAATCTCTGAAAACCAAGGGCATATCAGGTATGCAGGCATGCATGCATGCCTGATTACTACAGGACGGCGGAACAGCCGGTACAGCACTCAACAAATCAGCGAATCAGAACGCCACCCCTCACGATCAGGTATGCTATATACGGAAAACAATGCTTTAAAACGCCTCTTTGGCACTCTAGGCAAAACCACGAAAAAAAACAAAACAAAATCGAGGTTCTTAGCGGAGGGGTGTGTATGGGACCCGAATCCCCGTACGCCCCTGTATACACCCAAAACAGACTCCATTTAATTAGTTTACCGACCCCTCGAGAGGGGGGGGTTATGTGTACGATATTCAGATCCCCGACCGCGCTCGATTGGATCGAAAAAAGCCAAAACAAATTAGGGCATCATGTTCTTCGTGCGAACCGATGTCATCAAGTTATCGAGCCCATACGCCAGTCCGTATGCACAATACAGCACAGGAAACAGGAAGTATGGTCCAGGCTTGATTTCGTATTTGAGAATAGATGCGTTCTACACAAAATTCAGTATATCGACTGCCGAATTTCTTATTTTTCTTTAAATCTCAGCCCGCCTTTCTTATTGCTCGTTTTCTTGTCAGGTGTCCTGCACTCTGCAGCAGTAGTACGTCGGCAGCAGTGGCAACAAGCACAATTGGCATGCCACGCTCAAAAACGAATCCGTCTGCTGTTGTTCTGCATTGTAATGTGATGATGTTCTGCTCTGCCCTTGTATGCTCCATTATTTTTGTTGCTGCGGCTAACTTATTATGTACTTTCACCGGGTAATGCAGAGTATTGCTGTTCTATGTATACATCGGAACTGGTATTGCAACAGTAGACCAACGCCCCTGGCTCCGTGTACGAGGTCGAGTGCACGCGGACCTTGGGCACCCTATCTCCTTAGTGCAAAGGATCCCACCACCTCCGACGGCATGCTCTCTCTCGACCCCGCCTGTTGCCGCTGTTGTGAACCCGACGTCCTTCAAGCCGTTGTTTTTGGACCAGGGTTGTTGTGTCGGCTCTGGAACCACGAACCAGCACGCTCCTGCCATGTTCGTTGCAGCTGCGCGTGCAACATTCTCCCGTGGGCCTGCCAAGCTACAGCAGTAGTCAGCTGGACGGACGTGCGCGTGGTTCTCATCTGGCTATCTTCCTGCTGAGCTGAACGGAGAAATCTCTCGCGCTTGTGAGTTTGAATTTACTCCAGGCGATATGCGGCTTCGAGTGGAAGCACTTGAACGCTTCGCTCCGAAGCAATAAATAAAATACGTGAATTCATCACGAACGAGTGGTCCATTAATAAAAATGTAGTAATGACTCCTATTAACAATGGTTGATTGTCTGTTTAAGGGCCACCTTGTTTAATGTGGAGTTGACTTTGAACCCATTCAATAAATACATAATCGTAAAAATTGCTCGAGGTGCGATGAGGGCACTTAGCGTTTATATAAAACGTTTTCGGTCATAGTTTGGGTGTATGTTGGTAGGTGTGCGATAAATATTCGGGTATAAATTGAAATCCATCCTGTGGTCATTAAAACAATTTGTACCGCTGCTGTGTACCAGGCCCACATATTGCACTCACCGGCATTTGGCTTGGCGCGTGGGGTATCAAGCACTGATGGCAGCCGCCGCGGCAGCAGCAGCAGCAGCAGCAGCAGCAGCAGCTGGTTCCGCACCAGGAAAACACTTTGATGAGTTGACTCCACAGAGGAGTCGACCGACGAACGGGTGTTATGCATCGATATATTCAAGGCAGGGATAGGCTTATCTGCACAGTAGAAGCTCGAACCGTAGACAGTCGCCCGAAACGGCGAACCGGACTGTTTTAGGGTAGTTTACATGCGACAGGCGCCTACGTGCTGTACAGTGCTCGCGCGTACTACGGGCGGTCGCATGAGCTCAATAAAACGCTGTTGTGGGGTCGACATCGCTCCACATGGCGACAAACACAAAACAAATTGGCCATTAATAGTAAGTCAAAAGCAAAAAAGTCATTCTCATCGGAAAGGCAGTTCCCAACTAGGAACATCGGGTGTTTTAGGGTAGGGTTAAGGGTAGGGTTATGGTCGGGCCGGGTCTAAGCCCGCCGCTTGGTTCCACCCTCGGAAATTCTTCCTACGCCACGAAATCGGAAGATGTATCCTAAAATCCGTTCTTAAAATGGCTCTTATTCTTCCGAGGATAGTTACATGTACAACCTGGGCTTCAAAGAGAAACCTTGCGCGCAACGGTAAGTATTGCAGCAAGGAGCTTAAACAATCGAAGGCGCTGCCATTGCGACGAACAAAACAACCGCAAAAATACATGCATGCGCCAACTAAACAACTAACTGTACGACGAGAAAAACTAACGCAACAAGAAGAAAAAAAACAACGAAACACAGCAATGAGGTACTGGCGCGTACCAGGTAGTCATTAGAAGCACTGCTGTCTGTGAGGTGCTTGATTACAGCGACTAATTTGTGCATATCGCACATAGAGTATTCTTAGGCTCTTGTGTCTCAGAGGCACAGGTACCGGCGGATCAGACTGCGTGTACTGGCAGTAGGCCGTAAACATTCACAACCCTGTATTAAATTGTGACGGGTATTGGGTACTGGGTATTTACATGCCTACGAGTACGCCATCCAAAAAAGCAACTGGCACCGGCTTTTCCCAGAACCGATGGGTAAGCAATGCAAAACCTACAGGGCTTCGCTGGTACTCCGAAGTACATCATCAACATAATACAAAATATAAATGCTGGGGATACTATACCCGAATAGGTCAGACTAGAGCATGACCATCATGTTCAATAAACTCCAGTACATCAGAGAACACCATGCACAAAGCAGTGTAGCCGGAACTGGCGATGCTGTCGTGTTCTTGATGTTGCCGGGCTTTCAAAATTATTCTAAACAGTTTCAGGGTTGTTCGACAGCGGTCGTATTCGACTATTAGTACCCAGCAGTACCAATGCTCCCTTTTGGGCCGACGCTAAGAAAAATGGAAGCTCAGCGGCCAGCGCTTCACTGAATTCTTCATATTGGCCTATGCTTAAGGTTGTTCAAGGGTGGTGTCACGATAAGAATCTAAGGCTCACTCCAAATAGGAGTTTCTTATTGGCGGGCCTATACTGTATTTGGCGGAATGCAAGGTAGTTTGTACAGTAAGGCCAGTTCTTGCACAGTTTTTTTTCTCAGTACAAAAGGGCCCATTTTGACTGAAGCCCAAATTGGCTTTCTTATACAGTCGAAAAAGGCCCTTTTCGACTGAAAAAAACGACTGAGAAATCCGACTGGCATATCCAGTCCACAAAAAAATCTCGATTCGACTCAGAATCTCAGTCGGATCTCTCACTCGAAAACGTGTTTGATCCATCGCATCGCTCGTCCCACCACAAAAAAACACACACATGCCCACACACACATCAACCAGGTACCACACAGCAGTATCCTACAGCAGTACCGACACTGGCTTGGCTGCTGTCACTGCTGCTGTACCTCGCCGCAAGTCAGTGTGGCGCATTCCTAGCTCCGCCCGCCAGCAGCGTGTATCATACGATGGCAGCAGCACGCGATATCGAACACCTGGTACATGTTTCGCACAACGGCTACGTTGCTGT
Source organism: Costaria costata (assembly GCA_036873775.1). Classification (NCBI taxonomy): domain Eukaryota; class Phaeophyceae; order Laminariales; family Agaraceae; genus Costaria; species Costaria costata. Next base: position 7,188 of record JAYJME010004949.1, read on the forward strand.
AGCTTTGGCGGCTCTCGGCTGAGTGAAACGCGACGAACGTAGCTTTGGTGGCTTTCGGCTAAGTCCTACCAGGGTACGCCACCAACACGCTTGGTCGAGGGTTCGCCACGCGTGAAGCACGCGTTGCTCGTAAAAAACGCACGCACCATCCGACTTTTGACTGTCATACAGCAATACTCCCCTCACACCAACCGCCTTCAGAAAGAGCACAAAACTATGAAGTCAACTCGCCTGACGATAAGAAAGAGGCCCAGAACCATCCAGCCGAAAAAATACTTCAGTCGAAAAGGGCCCTTTTCCGAAAAGGGCCCTTTTCGACTGAAGCCCAAATCGGCTTTCTTATACAGTCCAAAAAGGCCCTTTTCGACTGAGAAAGAAGCGACTGAGAAATCCGACTGGCGTATCCTGTCGAAAAAAGTCCTCGATTCGACTGAGAATCTCAGTCGGATTTCTCAATCGAAAATGTTTTGGAACCCATTGCATCGCTCGCCCCACCACAAAAATACGCCCACACACCCATTCCAGGTACCGCACAACAGTACCATACAACACCGACGCGGGCTTGGCTGCTATTTTTGCTGCTTCCTCTCGCCGCAAGTCAAAGTGCATTCCTACCTCCGCCCGCCAGCAGCGTGTATCATACGATGGCAGCAGCACGCGATATCGAATACCTGGTACATTTTTCGAACAACGGCTACGCTTGCTGTAGCTTTGGCGGCTGTCGGCTGAGTGCAACGGCACGAACGTAGCTTTGGTGGCTTTCGGTTAAGTCCTGCGCCACCAACACGCTTGGTCGAGGGTTCGTCGCGCGTGAAGCACGCGTTGCTCGTAAAAACCGCACGCACCAATTGACTGCCATACAGCCGTACTCCCTCACACCAACCGCCTTTAGAAAGAGCACAAAACTATGAAGTCGACTCGACTGACGATAAGAAAGAGGCCCAGAACCATCCAGTCGATAGAAACCTTCAGTCGAAAAGGACCTTTTTCGACTGAGAAAAAAGACTGTGTAAGAATTGGCCTCAGAGCGGAAACAATATGATTTGAGAATCCAATGGCCCAAGTTGTCGGATTTTGGCGCCCAAAATCCGACGACTTGGGCTATCGGATTCTCAAATCGAAAATGGTTTGGTCTCTAAATTCAAGATGTTATCTACGCAAGCAGCAAGCAGCAGAACGATCGATGAGTTGAATTTGCGACACAGCTGTGTGACGTTGCTTCGCGCCAGACGCGCAGTCGACAGTCGGCGCGTCTCTCCGCGGCCAGACTACAGTCGGCTGGCGCGGGATCGAGCCTACGAAGACCAAGAGAAGCGTACTCAGCACGCACCTCTCCGTGGATATGTACTCGTATTTACTAGATTTACAGCAGCAGCAGCAGCAGTCGGTCAGCGTGCTGGACTCGGATGCTTGCTTGTGTCAAAATACTAAAACCAAGACAGGCTGAGCGCATTCGGCACGTCTCTTCGCCTCGAGACTAGAGGCAGTCAGCGTGGGCCCGGACGCTTGGGTCAGACGCACAGCAGATCAGCGCATTTGGCGCGTCTCTTCGAGGGGCCAGACCGAAACAGTTGGTCGGCGTTTGCTCGAATCTCCACTGCAAATAAATCTGATTTCGCGTAAGGCCATCTCTTACGGCAAACTGGTTTTGAGAATCGAAAACGAAGGTTTCAGCACCTTCGCAGGGGTGTTAGACAATGGAAACGGGCGAATCGGGCCAACTTTTCTTGAAGTCCCACCAGCCATTTTACGAGAGGTATCCAACGCCGTTTGTCGTTTCTGCAGGATAGCAGTTTGAAAAATCGTCGATACACTCCAGTTTCCTCCAATCAGTTTCTGACTCGATTTAGTTGAAAAGCAGGCCACTTTTTGGGCTGAAACGTCGATATATATTCGAGAGTGCCTAATTGAATTTATTGGCCGAAAATGACACCGTCATAAAAAATTGGAACTACACCCCTGGAGAAAAGAAAAACGGTTCTAGATACCTCTTGCCAAAAGGCCGCAAGTATCCAGAGAAGAGTGAGCCTGATTCGGTTGGACTCCGGGTCTAAAATACGTGGAAGCACGTACAAGACAAAGTTTCGGGTATTTTTTTTCGGTTTTCAAAACCCTTCCATAAGAGATGGTCTAAGAGGACTGTTTCAATTTTCGAACGCTGAAAAATTGATCGGACCAAAATCTGAAGCTAAAAAATTAAAAAAAAATCGAACCGCATAGGAAACGGCTTATCCAAGATTTTTTGAGGTTCGAAACTGGACCCTTTTCGCGAAAAGCAAAAAAAACAGAATCTAACGCAACCCAAAACGAAGCAGTTTAGTCACAAAAAAATATGAACTTCAGTTTGATACGTCGACCTCGATCATTCTGGGCTACACTACTTCTAGCATAACAGGTACTCGTATTACACATCTACGTATTATACGCGGTACGGCAAGACAGCCGCTGCATACACAGCCTGAAGCGGTCGCGAACAAGCCCCACGCTCGCCCGGCCCTCAACCAGGAACAAGCCCACACTCGCCCGGCCCCCAGCCAGGAACTCTCACGACGGCATGAGGGAGGGACGATGCGGTGGATGTGATCGATCGTCAGGAGTTGTAGACGAGCTCTGTCGGGCATCTCGTACATACACGTGCTGCTGCTGTTGCTGTGAGCCTGTGTGTTTTATCATGCCCGACAAGAGAGGCGATACGATGCTCTCGACTCGCCGAGCACGCTCGGTATCTGGGCGCCGTCGCTGCTTCCTTGGGGACGAGAGTGGGGCGCGCGCAGAGGCGTCACGTGCTGGGCGATGGTGAAGGTCACTCGATTCTAACTTCTTAATATTAGTACGAGGAGTACGATCGGGGTATCTGCTTAGACATCGTACATACAGCTAATCTAGATATAGACAGTATATATACCAGACTGTATGTGGTCTCGCGGCTTCTGTGGTCTCCGTATCACATGAAACAAATGGCATGCGTGTTTTCGTTATACGTCTGCATAAGAAACTACAGCTGGCTATCATACAAGACTTCAAAAATGAAGTCACAAACAGCAGAGTCAAAAGGGGCCCATTCCTGAACCTAAAAAAAAAATGGATAAGAACCGGCCTTATGGAGCGTTTTTGAAACCGAAAACGCAGGATTTTTTCGGGCCGCAAAACCAGACGCCCAGGATTCGGCCGACACCCTTATCATGACCCGATTTTTTCCGATTGTTTTTGGGCAGAAAGTTCTCACCAATACCAGTCCGACATTTAATATAGGGCCGATCCGGACGTTTATGCCACTATCTTGGCGACAATGCAAACAATCTGAA
>JAYJME010004951.1:0-10492 GCA_036873775.1 Costaria costata
GTGCACACTTTGATGGTGGTGCTGCTCACACACACACGCAGAAGTGAAGGCCGTGGAAACGGCTGAGGTGAGGCGATATGCAATATGTTATGGGGAAAACGAGTTTAGAAGTCAAGACTCGTCAGTAGCGTTTGTTACGTAACAGTTTTAGTCTACTTTCCCTCTCAATGGCGTCGCAGGCAGGGTGTGAGATTTTGAACGATGAGGTCCGTGGTTCGATTCCCCTCATCGTCATTTCATAAAAAAAGAATAATGAAATATCTCATATTCAAGAATCTGTAAAACTCACTCACTTAGAAAACACCCAGGAGGAACGATGAGAGCAATGCGATCATTGCATACTGACTCCAATAATGGGAATTTGATAATCAGAGTCTCATCGGGGTTCCTGACATAATCCAAAGATGATGTATGTCAGGTTTAGTGAGGGGGAATATGGGGAAATCGAGTTTAGAAGGCTACGTTCGTCAGTAGCATTTGTTACGTAACCCTTTTTAGTCTGCTTTTCCTCCCAATGTCGTATGGGGTTTCGAACGTCCTGGGTGGCCTTACGTAGTCGGAACCAGTTCCCGCAAAAATAGCTATTTCCCCGCAACTTTGAGCGCACATAGCACACTCCATGGAGCCCTGCCGGGGCCCAGGTTTGGGCCGCAGTGTACGCGCGAGCCCCATGCGTACCCCGCAGCCGAGAGCGCGAGAATCGATTCTAGGTCGCAAGAGAAAATCTTGGCTTTGTCCATGAAATACGTATTTCATATAAAGTGATATAACTATATATAAACAGGTTTGGTTGACGTCGGTTAGGAACGACGCTGTCAACTTCGCCAATCACTGCGTGAGCTAGACGACCAGGGCAACGTTTTTTGTTTTGATGTTTTCGCGGTCACCATGGATGGTTGTTGTGTTAGATGATCTTGTGCGGGGTGAAGAACCTTACGTCCGCACAAGGGTGATGGTCGCAGCGAAGTGTATAATTCGTATATATATGGTAAAGCACCCACGAGGCAGTTACATATTATACTCATTGCTGTCTCTGGACGCGGCCACAACGGAAAACAAATCAACCCATTGAACGCTGTCATCCATATGCAAGAAAGTAGGCACAACATCCCGACGTCCGCTTGCGGTTCTTAGTGTGATGCAATTCGCCCATGCAACTCGTCGAATACCTCACGGCGCCTCGAACTTTGCAAACAATGTCTGCTTTGGTCGGTGAAAACTCGACTTGCTCCGTCCCGGCATGGTAGGGATGCGAGGGTTTATGGTCATACGACTATACGACCATGCACGAATTGAGTACCCCCCTCGCCTTGATACAAGTAGCGAAACGATACAGCAGTAGTGTGCGTCATGGTGTCCAACCCGTTCTTCTCGATCGAGTATCATTTCCACGACGTTCACGTATACCAGGTTATGTTAACAAAGTTTTAGACTCCTTGCTGTGAGATAATGAAGACACGTTTGAGAGAGGAATGTAAGCGTGAACGGCAAAACGATACCGTCACATTACCTTGTGTCGGCGCCGCCGGATACTCCATCGACGCTGCACGTACAAGCTGACGTAATGGATGTCATGATTCCCTCGCCAGTCGATGCACCGGTATCTGCCGTTGAAACAGGTGGGGCGTGACAAAGTAAAGAGGCCAACTGAAACTAATTTCTTGCAAAACTTGAGTGATGTCAAACATATCAAAACATGCCGTTTTCTTGGATTGGGTTTCGGAGCCCTCTGCTAAACGATGCCCTGGGTTTGAGGCACGACGAAATAATGTGGCAAATTATAGAGGCAACGGCTGGTGAGAAATTAATCATTTCATCATCCCGTCGACACACAGCACGCTGAAGCAGTGGGGAACAGCTGCATACTGTATGCTCGTACTACAGTAGTAGGGTTAGACGACCAACAGCAACCTAAATACGACCCTTTTCTACCAGTCGAAGGTACGTTCCAGAATGCATTGTACAGCCGTATACCATGTTCAACACCAAGCATATTTTGCGTTTGTCAAACACCCACCAGGTAGTTTAACCACTACCTGCGCAAACCTATGCGACCTCGTGCCGAGGGTATGCACGAAAATGTTATGAGCCTCGACCAGCGCGGTGCTCACACCAGGAACCTCGAGGCGGTGTTTCTGAGGCTGCACGGCTGGCTGTGGACTACTGCGAGGGGAGGTGTTGCATCGACAGGCGAGACTGTCACGAGGCTACAGCGAACGACGGGAAGGCCAAGTACGCCTATCACGACTGGAAGCCATGGGCTTCAGGGTTCACCTTAACATGTCAGCCTCTGACTTATGGAATACGCAAAGGGAAGGAGAACTTCAATTCGACGGTCGGTGGTGACGTGGTCACATGATAGCGCAACAACGCCAACCTCTGATCTGTTATCTTCCAAGCTACATACAGGGGAGCCACTACAGTTGTGCGCCGTCACGAGGACAAGACACCGGAACTGGGCTCAGAGATAGACAGGCTACTTGGAAGGCGCTCCACGAGAACTAAGATGCCGTCAGTATTACCACTCGGCAGTAGCTCTACAAGAAACGAGCCAAGACCAAGATGAAGGAAAATATCCAACTGGACTTTCTACACATCATGGAGACGTCACGACGCCGTCTTCACGACGCAAAGAAGCACACGTCCCGCGAATTGTTCGGCAACCTCCTTCTCAACGCCTTCACGCCTGACGGCGACTTCATGCGCAACATCAGCTTCAGGGACAGCGACTTCGGGCTGAATGACACCAACACCACGCCGGGGGATATTTACGAGGGCCTCTTCCCACGTCCTTCGAGAACATCGACAATTTCTGGCCGAGCTGTCGCCAAATAAGCGCAGGACGACCTCAGCAGTGTCAAGTGGTATATTTACAGGCAGCGTGGACACCGCAAGGAGGATTGCACCCAGTATGGCCTCAACTTCAAGAAGAACGCGTGACGCGTGAAGAGGGCCCTCCAAGTGGTGCTCTCTACATGATCGACGCCCCACTACGACGACGCCTGCATAGCAAGGGGAAATATGGATACTGCGAAACAGCAGAAGAGACAACGTGGGAGAGGAATCAAGTGGTAATCAATGCACTTGAGCAAATCTACTTCAGACGACGAGAGCCAGCTTCAGGAGAAGCAGGCCATTAATGTTGATGCTAACTTCGCCGCGAATGCTGAGCAGCACCCCCCTGCAGCGCAAGGGGGAGGGAACTGCCATGGAGGATATTCCTTCGTGGACACCACAACCACCCGGGACGGCAAGCGTTTTTGTGACTGTGCCAAACAACCCTGTATATTCGGGGCACCTGCGCGCGAGAGCGAGGACTTCAATGGATCCTTGCCCGCGTATCGTTTCTTGGACTGTTTGGACAGACGCCGGGGGACCGAACATCCGTTCGGAGGGGGAAGACGTGGTGCTGATTCCGAACGCCTTTTCAGGAGGCATGCGGCGGCTCTGTGGAAGTTCGCGTCGGAAAAGGAGATAGGAAAACTGAAGCATCATCACGCTTACAGCCCAGCTACATCTGCTCCAACGGTTACTACTGCTACGCCTACACCACAGACACATTGACTTCTACGTATACTACGACTCCTTCATCACGCCCCTCGAGAATGCACCAGCTACTTGTTTATCGCAGCGTCGTCGCCACCGAGCCCATCAACGTTTCAACGACTAGCGCCAATGGCACCTCCAGCCGATCAAGAAACCTTCGACAACAACGCCCATACATGGGGCGGTCGCACAGCCGGTATCACCATAGTAATCATCATCGTCAACATCATCATCACCATTTTCATCATCATTGTCATCGTCGTCATCATCATCCTCATTTTGATCATCATCGTCATCATCTATCGCGTCAGCAATTCTGTAGGATATGGAGGACAACGCGCCTTACAGCAGCGACGACTACTACAGAAGCACTAGAGGCGACAGAGACAGCCTGCTTTGCTAGCATGCCAGAGGAGTTGGGTTTATTAAAGACGTTCAAGAGCGTTCCGCTCCACATTGACATCCTTTAAGCCCTGAATGTTTCGCCGGAAAGCATACCTACAGCTTACATGCTATATCCGCAAGATCGTGCAGGAAGACAAGGCTAGCATCCACTATGTACCGACCAAGGAAGTCTGGGGACAAAATATCTCAGCAAGAATCGCCATCGACCCCTCATCGGGCTGATCAAGGATTTTAGGGTCTGACACAACATAATAGGCGAGAAAGGGGCGATCTGACAACATATCGTAGATAATATAAGGCAGCTATGGTACATGAGATTCATAAGCTGCTTCAGCTTCATCAGCTACTGTACTTCAACCTTATCAAGTTAAACATCTTCATCGGCTACATAAACTAAACCAGCTACACCAGCCACGTTAGCTTAAGCAACTAGGTCAGCAACAATGCACGGCTCCAATGGTTTCTTCACCCGGTATCAGAATTGGGGCATAGAGCGTATTCTGGAGGTTACCAGTACATGGGGCGCCGTAAGGCACCTGTACCCCTTCATTGTGCTTATGATTGGATACTGGCTGGATAGCGGTTGGATACATTAGGGAGTTCCAATGGTAGGTTGGCGGTACATGGTAGTGGGAAATTCATGACGGGAAACACCGTTTGGCGGGATTCGGGTGGTAATTCGCCTCCTGCTCTTGTCTCGTGGTGGCTTGTGTTCCTACTTGCGCAGGGCAATAGTAATATACATGTGGGATACATGAATATCTCCCGGTACCTGAGCGCATCGGTAGTGTCACATCTTGCAAGTCCTGTCAACGCGTCAGAGGTTAATGAATACGCTAGCTAGCGACCACATCATGAGCCTCTTGAGAAGTTAGGGACGAGTTTGCTGACCTCCCGGAAAAGCTGTTTTTTCGATTTCGTCATGCCCGGCGAGATCGATGAGAGCGCTCGACTGGTGACGAGTGAACGGACTTCGCGGGTTTACCGGAAAGGGTGGATGTAATGCAAAGGGAACTGGTGAGGATATAGTGGTTGAGGGCACGATAAACTCTGGCTCTTATTTTGAGGATGCAATCTGAGACTCCGTGCTTTGGTACTTGCATATACATGACAACGATAATACCCGGTATGCCCTAGTAGGCTTTAACATCCGGCCTGGTATGCCCTAGCATCTAGTATGGCTGTACCACCCGGCGATAGATATACGTACCGGGGAAGAAAAATGTACGTTTTGGTTTTGAATTTGTCTTGAGATCTGAGGCTGAAGGTTGAGATTCTGATTAAACACTTGTTCCGACCCTATTTCACTCAGCTGATGACCGTTTGATCGGGAAGGCTAATTGTTGATCACCGGGTCGCTGTTTGAGTTCAAATAATATACGGAGATTTGAATTGGTATGCGGTACTGAGAAAACCACACTTTACCTCTGGGAGCAGAGATTCGAAGCTTGTAGCTTGAAAATTTGAGCTCTTGTTACTTGGGTATAATTGAGATTAGTTCATAAGACTGTTGTAGGTTCTAGGATCCTTTTGGGAGTCTGGAGTTATTGTACTTCAAGTCCGTTCCATTGAAGCCAGCGTGTGTTTTTTTGTTTTGGCGAAAACCGTGTTTCTCGATACATACAACTCTAATGGACAAGCGGCTTTTTCGGGTTGGTGCCCAAATACATGGGGCCTCTTTTTTTCCCAAGTTGTGTTAGGGAAAATAAATTAGAGGGTTTCCACGTAAAGAAAAAGACCAACAACTTAGGCAAGATCTTTCATGCAGTTGGTTTTTTTGTTTATCCGCAGGTTTTGAGAGATTTTGGTATTTTTGTTTGTGATCTTTTTTCCAAAAAAAGAGAAAAAAAAATCTCTATGTGTCTGGTCCAAATGATTAGACCAGGCATGAGCAGCAAGCTGTTGTTGCAGCTGGCAAGTGGCATTAAACCCACAAAAAACAAAAAAAAAATCAACTCAGCACTTGACGAGAGAAGCCACAGCAGCAGCACAACAGTAGAGCAGCTTGAGCAGGAAGCGCGGAGAACAACTCAGGCCGTCGAGCAGCAAGCGCGGAGCACAAGAAGCGCAGCATTCGGACCACGCGGTGAAAGCCGGAACTCAACAGCACCTCATCTATCTATGCGGTTACTACGGTGTTGCTCTTGACCGCAATACGTGCTTCGTGCGTACCCTCGCGGGTTGTACGCGGGGGTATAATGTGAACTGCTGCTGTGTAGCACCGCTGTCTTGAGAAGTCATGGCGTCTTCAAGCGGGAGGGGCGACGCCTATACCCTAAGCAGTATAAGGCATTCGTCTCGCACCAGGACGCCTCCGAGCAGGGACGAACGCGAGGGTTACGGGGGTTACGGGGCGCCGCAGCAGCAGGGAGGGGGGGGTGGGTGGGTCGGTGCAGCGGAGAAAAGGTACGGGGGAAGTAGTACGTCGTCCCATAGCCTCGACGGAAGTTCCTGTCAAGCCAGCAAGCCTCAGTTTACGACGTGCGAGCGGAGCCGGGCACTTCAGGGACGGTCGCAGAGGCGGGCGAGAAGGGGGACGCAGGGGAGGGCGGGGACGGCGAGATTGCTGGGGATCGGGCTATCGAGGAAGCTTAATTGTCAGATGATGCTCTGGCGTTGTTTTTATACCTGGTAGCTCACAGCAGTACGGGACATGTCTCGCTCAAATTCTATACAACTACTCGTACCTGGTATTTTTTTGGCCCCTGTCTTTCAACCAGGTACTCGTACAGCAGTCATGGTGCCAACATTACTGAATTTTTAAGGTTGTTTCAAACTTTTGGTGAGCAGTTGGATTTTGAAGTAGTTGACGCTGTCTAAATTAAAAAAAGACCAGGTACTCATCTCAGGCAAATAATTAGAGGTGGTCCGAATTTTGTTGTTGTCTTCTTTACGTGGAAACCCTATGTTTTCTGTCTAATTACGGCCAGAACATATGCTTTTCCTGAGGAAACAAATCGCGGAGTTCCTATATTATAGGAAAAATAGTCAAGTTCGACTTCAAGGATATGACACCTCCAGTCCCTGGACAACCCGCTCTCGGCGTTGTTAGCAGTAGAAGCAAGACTTAAGAAAAACAGAATAAGAACCATGCGACACGGTCAATATTTTGTATGTTTGAAACAACCAAAGTCTTGTTTCTACTGCTAATGCCGAGAGCGGGTTGTCCATGGATTGGAGGTATCATGCTTGAACCCGAATTTGACTATCTTCACAGAGGAATTTTGCGATTTTGTTTCCTTATAAAACACATATTTTCTGGTCATAATTAGACAGATAATGTATTTTTCCCGACGAAACGTAGGGATAGAAGTTGCCCCATGCAGTTGGGCACCTACCCATAAAACCGCTTGCCAAATAGAGCTATATTTATCAACCAACACGAGTTTCCCCCGAAACCAAAACAACTTTTTGCTGGGTTCAATAGAACGGACTGCTGTAGATCGGATTTTGAATTTGATTTTGGTTTTGCCTTTCGAATTTTGGTTTTCGCATTTTGGATTTTGGATTTTGGGATTTGATTCTGAACTATAAACCGGGATTTTATGTCTTGGTTTTCAGAGTGATTTTCAGTCGCACTGCATTTATATTCCGTCACAACAGCAGTGCAGGAAATATATTAATTGTTAGTATTTCGCATTGGCTCGTTTTTCTGGGAAGATGATACTATGGCATCACGCCGTATCGATTTTAAAGCAGGGAGGATGCTCATTGTGCTTACGATCGAATACGGGCTGGATGACTGTTGGATATGTTAGGGAGTTCCAATGGTAGGTTGGCGGGATTCGGGTGCTAATTCGCCACCTCCTGTTCTTGTTTGAGACTTGTGGTGGGTTGTCTTCCTACTTGCGAGGAGCAATAATACTGTACATGTGGGCAATGTGAATATCTCCCGGTACCTGAGTGCATCAGCAGTGTCGCAGCTCGTACGTTCTGTCAACGCTTCAGAGGTTAACGAACATAATAATTTACGGATATCGCATCTGTTTTGAAGTTCCGCGAAACACAAGGGGACCTTTCGATTTCTTGCGTGTTTTGCCTTTCAAGAAGGTGCTTCAAGGCATGTTAACAACATGGATTATTGCTGCTGTTCGACGGAATGTTTTACGTTTAGCCTTCATTTCCATTTCTTCGTTTTTCTGTTTGGTATTATGCGGTCGCCTCGGTGTCCTGTTGCCAGTAGTTAGTTGTACAACGCATGTTTTTCATGAGGTGCACGATTTGCTTGAGTTTCTATTCGTCTTATTCCTGCATTTGTTTTGTGTTCTTCTATCTTTCTTGGTGTATTCTTCCACTCCAGAGTTATTGGAGCCTGTCCTGTGGCCACGGGCTTGATTTTAACGACGAGTTGGTGTGAGAACAACAACACATGTTTTAGCTTGGCCGCCAATGAATTGGCATGCGTTAGATTGAATCGAAATCAAATGTCAACAAAAAACCCGAAATATGTTTCTACATTTCACTGCACAAGGCGATAATCCCAAAGTGGAATTCCCAAGGGTCGATGACTTTGGTTGCGACAATTAACATTATATTTGCAGGCGTGGCTTCCATTGAGGGGGGGCATTAAAAATAAACTGGTAGGCAGCACCAGAACTTATAACCATGACCAGTGTTCAGTGCAAACGTTCAGTTAGGGGTTGTGTTTTTGTCTCATTTCGTGTCTACCGAAGTTCGACCATTTTCGACCACTGCAGCGCCCCAAACTCAAGCTTTAGACCTCCGTTCAGAAATCGCAGACTGCCAGTCTGAATAGAACCACAAGCTGCTGCTGTTGACTGGACACTAAATTAGTACACCCGCTCTCTGCTAAGGCACAACCACAGTCCAAGGTCCAAACGCAGCGTGTGAAAAAAGCGGTGCAATTCACACCACCAAACAAATATATACTTCGTATGTAGATAAGAGTTCCCAGAAACCCCGGGATGGGAGATGGATACGATTCTGCATGCACGTTCTCTGCAAGAAGTGCTCTTTTTCCTGTTGTATTTTCGTTTCAATACACTGTTCGCGGGAGAATCATGGGGCCAAAAGAAACTATCTCAAATACCTCCTCCCGTTCAATCGTCAATTGGAATCCCTGCAAAACTATGAGCAATCGCCTGCCACATAAGCCCATGGGCACAGGTAAAAAGTGGCGATCGAGAGCTGCCGACACGAAGGCAGGCACTCGAAGTACGACCACGGCAGCACTTGAAATGGAGGCACGAAGGTCTCGCTACAGGGCGGGGCCCGCCGTATTGAAAGAGCGGTTCCGCAGTAGCGCGGCTGCCAAACATCACTGCGGGACGAAGTCGCGACTAGAGGTGGTGGGCACCTAGAGGGAGACTAAAAAACGGAAAACCGGCCAAAGAGGCGTTATTATCAAAACCAAAACCAGTTTAAGCCGGTTAACCCAAAAAAAACGGTTAAAACTTAAAACCGGATGGCAACATGAAACGCCTCAACATCATTGAACATAACGGCATGTTAACGTCCAGTGCATACTGTGTATGCGGATTCCGAGCCACTGTTAGCCTACTACAGTATTAATAATAGAACACGAGGTGGTACGGTACAACAACAGCACAGCATATTTTACGGGGTCACGTGAATTCCAGGCATAAGTCATTATATATATACGAAGTATAAGACATTGCCGGTATGTACTCGCAGGCACTATACACGGCACAGCAAGCACCGTATACCGGTACCAGGAAATAGACCGTACCAGGTAGTAGTGCATATTGTGAGTAAAGCTTAAGCTTTCACTATTGAACAGCCCTGTTTGTATTTTGAGTCACAGAGGAGGTACACACGTCGAGCTCAACCGTAGTAGTCCCCAAAATACTACGTAAATACCTGGTAAGCTAGATGTTGTGAAGAGTTTACAAAACAATTAGGCGTGGGCCGTGATGATGTACGAGATAAAGAACCGCGATTTCCTCGTCGTCCGTGCCGTCATCGACCTGAACTACATCTTCCTGGCTCATGTCGAAGGCTACTCCCCTCGGCGCTTGGTTTAAGGTATATTGTAGGACTTGGGCGCGCGAAGTGTGGCTAACTAGCCGTGACCGAGTGGTATTCTGGCCAAGGTGATTCTCATCAAGGTGGGGATCCGAGGTATCCCCTGCAGGCTTTGCCTACGAGCAGGTCGCATTGCCACCCACGTGTGTTCCCTTGTTCAGAGAGATAGAAGAACCATTATTTCATTCCGTCACGACAATTTCATAAACAAAGGGTTCGTTGCCTCCCCCTTGTGAACCCTGTTTTCCTATCCAGACATGCCTCCCAAGCAATATTATAAAAGAAAAAAACGTCAGCTGTGAGATCGAGGATTTCGTCGAAACCCAACTTTGCAAGCTGCGTGGGATACTTCGACCGCGCGTACTATAATACGTGTTTTGTGTAATCTATTTATATATAATACGTATGATATAGTACATACGCATCGAGAAAGGGATACGCGGAATGCTCCCTTGTATTTGTTGTTGTTGTTGTTGTTCTCACATTAACTCAAAATCTAGAGTCCGTGGTCACACAAAGGTGCTGGAGCCTTAGG
>JAYJME010004952.1:0-10491 GCA_036873775.1 Costaria costata
TGGGACACCTCCCCATCGTACACGCCGTGGACGGTGTCGTATCTGACCAGAAAAAAAAAAAAAAGAGGACGTAAAATATAAATACGAAGACGAGGTTCTAAGAAGCAGTCTTTTCTTCATCACTTTCCTTCAAATACTCGTTTTGATATTTCACACATCGGACCGATCATCGATGCTTAAATCATGAGATAGATCATGAGGTAGATCATGATCTAGCTCATCGATGCCCACTTCACGATCTAGCTCATCGATTTCCACGTCATTATCTAGATATTTTAAGGCATATATATTCCTGGTATTTATTTACGATCTAGCTCATGTTGCCGGGTGGGAGCCGTACAATCTGCATGATCTAAAGAGCTTTACTACGTACTGTGTTTTGATCTGCACTCTACAGATCTCGCCCAACATTTCATAACAGCAGGTTATAATCTAGATGATCTAGATCATCATCTGTTCAATGTGTGAGATTTTCATACATAACCTGGGTTCTCCAAAGACCAACCAAAAGATAGGTCGTAGCTCTCGCTATATGAACTCTGCGCTGGTGCATATTTGCAACTGTCAACTGTGTACCAGGTATGCTATAGTGGAAATCATACATTTTCGGGTTTACCTTTGTTATACAGCAGCAGCAGAGCAAAAATGCTGAATGTGAGGTTTCCATCGTCCTGGGAGGCTATGGGTAGTCGGAAGCAGTTCCCGCTAAAATAGCTATTTCGCCGCAGCATTGAACGCCCAGAGCACGCGCCACAGAGCCCGGCCGGGGCCCAGACTTGCGGCGCAGTGTACACGCGGCCCTCCTGCGTGCCCCCCGGCCGAGAGCAAGAGAAAATCCCCTCAGATGGAAGAGAAAAGCTTGGCTTCGAAAAAAACAAAATGCATTCCATACATTAGACATATACCTGGTACTGCAGAACAAAGCAGCCTACGTAACTCCCTTGGATATTTTCTATCAGAGAGCACGAAAATTCATACTGCTGTAGAGGCAAATCAATGCATCGAAACAGAACGAAAAAACACTGACGCATATGATACGTAGAGAACGGAAATCGGACTCACAGAGCTGTCGTATTTTTATAACAATTTAATAAAATCGCTCTCATATTTGCCAAAGATAGAGTATAGACAATTGTTTTGGAGCACGGTAAGGCCTCGTTTGGCCAAGAAAATACCTGGTATTGCGTACCAAGGTATAATATAATACTAGTTTTAGTGTAGGGGGGGCGGTCAGTCTAGGGGCCACACTGCAGTCTCCTATAAATACCTACGCATATAGTATATTGCGGGGGACCACAGTTAGTAGGACCTACTGTAGACACAATAGGACCTACTGTAGACACCAAAACCCATACACTTCCCTATTTTTGCTGACAATATTTGGTCCATAGTTAATAGGACTTACTGTAGACACAACACAACCTACTGTAGACACCAAAACCTATATATTTCCCTATTTTTGCCAACAATATTTGGTTTTATTTACTTTGTGGTCCCCCGTAATACTGCATCTTTGCGTATTGCAATTCTGGAGCAAAACGTCCTCTCACTTGAACATGTACTCCATGTACTTGGTGTCAATGAAGGGGTCGTTGATGGAAACGACGTTCACCATCGGGTTCTTCAGCGACGCGCGCAGCACCAGGCGCCCGATGCGTCCGAAGCCGTTGATGCCAACCGTCACGGGTCCCACAGACTGGTCCGTACAAATAGTACAGAGAGACGGGCGATCGTAACGGCAAGGCACGCGAATCACGCAGAAAGAGGGATGGCGATTACACATATATAAAGAGGATACCAACCACTACGACTCCCACCGACTGGTCCGTAGAAACAGTACAGGTAAAATAGAAACGCCAAGCACGCGAACCACGCCACGCACGCGGGAAGGTGAGTGTCACGATGGGGACGGCACAGAGCGCGAAGCAGTTGGTAAGTCATGAGTCTCGGGGAAAGCAAGCGACGTATAGCCTTGCGCGAAATCGAACACAAAGCGGTTCCGGAGACCTGGTACTGTACCAAATTGCCATCATCAACACCAGGAGTCAGACAGCTGGTATCTATATACCTGGTAGCACATGCCACAATCAATACCGGCACCAGGTACCAATACCTGGTACGTACCAGGTAACTACATATTACCAGGTATTTAATATCAGGTACTTGCCTTGGATTTGCCCTGGGCTCTTATTATCACCAGTCCTAGGTCCCAATACCTCGTGCGTACTATTACGGGGGACCATAGTAAATAGGACCAAATATGGTCAGCAAAAAAGGGAAATATGTTGGTTTTGGTGTCGACAGTAGGTTCTATTGTGTCTACAGTAGGTCCTGTTAATGGACCAAATATTGTTAGCAAAAATAAGGAAATATATAGGTTTTGGTGTCTACAGTGGGTCCGATTGTGTCGGGAGTAGGTCCTATTAACTATGGTCCCCCGTAATAGGTAACTATAGATTACCAGACACCAGGCATCTGTTAGCAGGAAACTACCCTGGATCTGTCCTTGGCGATAACGATGTCTACGAAGTCCGGCTTCAGGCTTGAGCCGCCGACCAGGAATCATCAATGCAATACTAGGTACCAATGCGGTACCAGGTATTATCTATTAGCATGTGATTCAATTACCTTGGATCCATCCTTGGCGTTAACGATGTCTACGAACTCCGGCTTCAGGCTGGCGCCGCCGACCAGGAATCCGTCGATGTCGGCCTTGGAGCCGAGGGTAGGGGCAGACCCGGCGTTCACGCTGCCGCCGTAGATGATGCGAACCTGAAGACAAGAGTGGCGATGGTATTCATAGCGGTAGCGGTGTTTGTGTTGGTTTGTGTTGGCGTTGTTGGTGGTAGTGTTACTGGTGGTGTCGGTGTTGGTGGTGGTGACATGTACAAGGGCCCACGGACCAAGACAGGACCGAAAACAAATCTTCAGTTTAGTTCCACTCCTATCACAAGTCGGCGGCTGATATTACCTTGTGGTGGTGGTTTTCATAGCGGTAGCGGTGTTTGTGTTGGCGTTGGTGTTACTGTGGGCGGTGTTGGTGTCAATAGTCGGCGATCTAAGGCCAACTCACAGCCCTAATGACCGTGGTATAAAACAACCCAAAGCGTATGGGCCAAGAAAAAAACGGTTACGACGACAGTTACATTATTTCACACCTCGGACAGATCGTGATCTACGTAGATCATCGATTGATTCCCACTGCAAGATCTAGATCGTTCAGGGAAGATCTATTTCCTGGTCTCTCATGATCTATCTCAAGTTGCCGGGTGGGAGACGAAAAATCTGCACGATCTAGCGCGTGTTTCCTGGGTTGGATCTGTACGGTACAGATCCTGCACAGCATCTCAGAACGGCAGGTTAGTGTCTAGATGATCTAGATCATGATCTGTCCAATAAGGTGTGCATTATTTACTGACCTTCTCCGCCACGGAAGCGGACACGTTCTCGGCGATCCACTTGCGGAGCCCCTCGTGGACCTGTGCGGACGAAGAACAAAGCAAAAACAAAAACACCCAAAAAATGGCATCTCGTCAAAACCCAACGCGTCACGAGTCTTACCGCAGTGGGACGCGGGGATGTGACGTGATATGTGACGTGATGGATGTCGGAACGATCGATACGATACCCCAGTCTATTTCCAAGTAACATGACACGCCTCCTGTGCCTGCTCGGGCGATGCGGTGAGGCCGGTACCGATGGCCCAGACGGGGATAGATGGAGGGCAAAACGCGTTCAATGTGTTATACCGTAAATCGAAACTATCGATAATATCATAATACCTCGTATTTCTATATGTGGAAATTTTCGATAATATCATATTTCGACATATCGAAACTTTCGATAAGATACCCCAGTCTATTTCCAAGAAAAGTTGACGCACCTCCTGTGCTAGCTAGCTCTGGCGAGGCGGCGAGATCGGTGCCGATGGCCGAGACGGGGATAACAATTGAGGGAAAAAACACACGCAATGCGATATATCGCTATATCGATAGTTCGATGTTTTCGATACCATATCTCATCGTATTTTTAAGTAAATTGACGCACCTCCTGTGCCTGCTCGGGCGAGGCGGTGAGGCCGGTGCCGATGGCCCAGACGGGCTCGTAGGCGACGACGAAGTTGTCCCAGTCCTTCACGGACCCGGCGTAAGCCGCCATCTGACGGAGCACGACGTCCATCGTCGACCTATTATAAATAGGAGACAGCAGAGGATGTTTCGACGAGTTATTACTAATAGTTGTGTGCGGTAATCTGCGAACTTACGCGTCTGTCTGTCTGATCGGCGTGTAGATCACAATGGTTGGGCGACGTAGCACCTAGTATATCACATTGGTTAGACGATGCACAGCAGAATGGTTAGGCGATGCAGAGCAGAATTGTTAAACGATGCAGATCACAATGGTTGGACGGTGCAGACCATGATGGTTGGACGATGCAGCTCGCATTGTCCAATTTTTTGCTATTAATAGGCGCCTCCGGGGGTGCATATACGAAAATCGCTACTATGCACTCTAGCTACTACCGACCGCCTACCGACCGACCCTAACCCTGTGCCAGTGATCAGCGCTTGGATGGTGTGTATGTTATTGCTTTAGATTGGTTGGATGTTGTGCTTGGCAAGACTCTAGGTTGATTCGTCGGCAGTAGCAGAAGTACAGGAGTAGCAGTATAAATAGTCTGCCGTCGATCGGTGCGAAATCCTTATATGCACCTCCTGGGGCGCGTACAGATTTCCCGCACATTGTCCTGTTGGTCCTGCATTATTTCCCATGGGGATTACAAATAGTTGCTTGCTATGTATGCATACATATCGGGGATCTGATGGTGCTTCTATTGCGGGCGGTCGGCTGAACCTTCAGATATTATCATTAATAGTTTCCTTTTCGTCGGCGGCTAATGCTATGCTTACTTCGAAATCATGGTGGGACGTTCCAGATCATAGTGGTTGGATGATGCAGGACTGAATGGCTGGACGCAGCACATCCTTTTTTCCTGTTGATCCTGGCTTATTTCCCGGGCAGTTGTTGCTACATACCGTGTATTGGGGGGGGCTGGTGGTGTTTACTGTGCGGGTGATCGGCTTAACCCTTTCACTACCCCCAAAAATATCCCACACTATTTCCAAGTAGTTTTGTCCCCAAAAACCGTTTCCGGCTCTAAAGGGGTTAAGACACGGCCATTTAAGGCCAGACTCAAATTCTGGTGTGAGGCAGGGGGTGAGTCCTACACATTTTTCAGTGCAAACATAATGTGTTCTTGTCCCGTGCAAAAAAACTAAATTCCCAATAAAAAAAACCTTAGAACTAGAACTGGACCTATGCTGTTGGAGACAAACTTCTTGAAAATAGTGTGGGTTCTTTTTTCCAGTAATAACGTACTGGTATGAAGTATGTCATGTACTGTATGTACCCTGGTATGCGACAAAAGCAAAGTGATAGGTAAAATAGGTAAACGGTTTATGTTGCCCATGGCAAGGAGTCACAGTGGGGGTGACGCAAGAAGTAGGCGTATACTTCGTACGCCAATGTACCCAGTACCTCGGCAGCAGCAGAGCAACACCAGCAGAGCAACAACAGCAGAGCGGCAGCAGCAACAGCAGCAACAGCACCTACAGCAACAGCATCTACAGCAGTACAGCAGTACTGCTGTAAAAGCATTTGCTCACCAGACGAATACGAAAAAATAGCACAAACTGACACCCGCGACACTGCACAGAGTTTTTTTCTTTTTTGCCCAGACTGGGGGAGGCAGCCTACAACCAAGTCTAGTACTATACGCAAAAAAAGGTAAACAAAATTGGCTACTACAGTAGTACGTACGCTCGACGCACGGTGTTTTTTTTCGTACAGAGACTACACCCTTCTGAAATTGTATTTCGTATAGAGACCACGCCTTTCCGATTAAATGGATTCTGACCTCTGGGGGGTGTTAGCTGTACCGAGGCGATATGTGTCGTTTTCTCTTATGTTTGTAAAACCCCGCAACAGCAACCGGCAGCAGCTGCAGCAAAGTACAGCAGCAGTACAGCAGCAGTACAGCAGTACCGAAGCAGTAACAGCAGATCAGCATGCAGCAGGAGTAGCATACAGCTGGAGCAGGCAGCAGGAGCAGGCAGCAGGAGCTGCAGCAGACGAAACCATGCACACGTCGGTTTTATTGTCGCTGCAGAAAAGTAGAACACAGCAGCAGCAGCAGCAGCGCAGCAACAAACGACAATGTACTATGCATACGTCTGTACGCTGTTTTACCTGTCTTCTCGGACTGATACAGGGTTTAAGCCAAAATCGTGCACACGTCGGTTGCTGTTATTGCTGCTGCAAAGCAGAACACAGCAGCAGCAACAACAACAGTAGCAGCAGCAGACGATATGCTATGCATACGACGTTTGCTGACTGTGTGTTGTCAGCTGTTTAACCTGTTTACTCGGGTGATATTGGGTTATAAAGGCTGCGATGAGCGAGCGAAGAGCTAACCTAGAGCAGTCCATCGGGCAAGTAACACCGAACAGCCCACACGAAAGTGTAGATGTGTTCCATGTATGACCCCTATCAAAAGCTTACAGCAGCAGCAACGCCTAATTCAGCTAGCTTTTACTATTTACCAGGGTAGACATTGTTATTTGTTTATTTTTTCCATCATATTTACTTACGTACGGTATCATTTTTCCCTATTTTCTTTTATTTTCTCCCTCCCCCGCTTTCGTAAGTCACATAGCGGGCTCGCTTGTTGGCTCGCTCATTTTTGTTGCTATTTTCCCGCTTGTTCGCTGTACTCGTATTCTTATTTATTTATTTTTATGCTCGGCTCGCTGTATGGACAGGTCGAACCTTGGTCGCATGCTTGCGGCGGGCAGCGGGTGGAACGACGTCCCCGTGGATGAAGTGCGGGCCCCTGGGAGGCGTTACGCTACGAGTCTCGGTCGAGCGCTAGCCGGTAAGCGTTGAATATATAAATACGTATATGTGCCTATAGATAGAGGGTTGCTGTATTTTTCTATGAGTTGTATGATATTGATTTGTCAGGTATGATTTTGTATGAGTTGTATGATTGTGTATGAATTTGAATGATGTTTTGTTATTTGTACCATATTTTTATTTGTGCCATGTCCTGGTTTGTACCAGGTATTGGTTTGCACATGGTATCGTTTGAAGGACATTAATAATTTCTATGATTTGTATATACGATTTCGTGTCACGCGCGTAGCGAACGCAAGGCCGTTTTTTATGCGCAACTTTTCTTTTGAGGTCGCAAAACAGATATTTTGTTTTCTTTCGATTTTGTTTTTGACCCGGGAAAGCAAGGAAACCAGGCCGGCTCTTCTCGGAATGAACTCAACTACTCTCGGGGGAGGTACCCTGTCCCGCTTCAGCCTTTCGAGGGCCGCGGTTGCAAGATTTTCGGAACTACAATAGCAGCCCGTTTTTCAATTTTCTTGCCAGAAAAAAAAAAAAAAACTGAGCGAAACCGAAAACAGAATAAAGTTTAAGATGAGCCGTGGCAGTGAATAAGCACCGATCAAACATCCAGCAGCAGGTCATCGAACCCCCCCAAGAAGTACCCACCAGAACCTTTAGTGAGAGGAGAGGGGGCCGCTCCGAATCGCCGAGGCTCTCAAACTTTCACACCTCGGACAGATCACGATCTAGATCGTCTGGACCCTAACCTGCCGCTCTGGGATTTTGCGCAGTGTCTGTATCGTACAAAATCTAACCCAGGGAACGTGTGCTATTCATAGACCATACAGATGATACGGCTTCCACGACGCAACATGAGCTACTCTATAGATCATGCAGACCAAGGATCTATCTATGTGCCCTGAAATATCTAGATCATGATCTACTATGACATAGATCATTAACCCTTTTACTACCGCAACAATAGTATCCCACACTATTTCCAAGCAGTTTTGTCCCCAAAAACCGTTTCCGGCTCTAAAGGGGTTAAACGGGCGACACACATGATCGAACCTTGAATACCGGTACTGTTAGCAGCAGTCGCCGGCGCCGCCGAAGAGTTTAGCCCATTGCAAGGGGTCACGCGTTGGCAAGGCCATTGCACCTCCTCCACCTCCATGTTGCTGGTCTCCATATAAGGTGGTACGTTCGCACACCTGTGGATACTGCGTGCATGCTTTCTCACGTCTCTGCTCACATCACGGTATGACCCAAGGTCATGTCTTGGGGGTTTCATACCGGTTTTGAGGCATGACACCGCAAGGGGTGTGGTATACCCGATGCGTGAAGCTATCGCCTAACCGATGTGTGTATCTTGGGGGTTTCATTCCGATTTTGAGGCATGACACCGCAGGGGGTGTGGTATACAACGTCCCCCGGTGTCTGCCCGATGTGTGAAGTTATCGCCTGACGTTTCTTTTTAAATATTTTGTTCGCGCTCATGCTCACCCAGGCGGACCAGCCTGGCAGCAGCTGCCCCTCGGCGCCGACGAGCGTTCCCAGGGCTCGGTCCTCAATAAAACGGCAGGTGTTGTGAGAAACGGCCACGAGGCGGAGCAGCGTCGAAGCGGCACTGGTATCGCCGCCGGTGAAGCGGCGGGAGTGCAGGTGCGATGAGAGAGGGGGGAGGGAGGGTCTCGGGGGTTTAGGTGTTATGATTCGGACGCGATCGCGTGAGTGTTTGTATGAGTCCGGACATCCTTATCTTATCTATTTCGCAGCACCCTTGTTTAATGGCTCGCGCTGCCCATTTGTCTGTTGCGCCGCGCCCTTTGTCTGTTGAATCGCACCTTTGCCTATTGTGCCGCATCCTTGCCTGTTGTGCCTCACCCTCATACAGTGCGCCGCACCCTTGTCTATTGCGCCGCACACCTATCTATTGCGCCGCACGGTTGTCTACTGCGCCGCCGATATTTGCTATTTGTTGTTTATTACCCTGCTGCACGACACGCAGTATGATACGTTACGTGCCGCTATTACTCTCAAAAACTTCTTGACACGTCGATATTTGATACAGGCATGCTTTTGTATAGAGTGCACCCACCGACAGCTGTCAGAAATGCCTCTTGCCTGTGCAGGAACTCCTGTGGGAGGCTGGGAGGGAAGTTACAGATGGAGGGGACATGGGTGTTTTATCCCCGGAAACGGCGGCGGTGAAGCGAGCCTCGGCGCTGGAGTCTCGCAGGTTCTTGGACACCGTTGCCGAGACTGAGGCTGAATCGAGAAGGAGGAGGATCTTCGACGAAGGGGATGAGAGTGAATTATCCCCGGGGGACGATGAGAGTAACGCGGCGGCACCGGTGAGAGGTTTACACAGTAAGTTATTAACGTTATATTTTGCTGTCACGGAGGCTTTTCGACGAAGGGAATGAGGGTTGTTCATCCCTTGAGGACAACGAGAGTGACGCGACGGCATCGATGAATTGAATTGTAGGTTATTAATAGTAGGTTTTTCAATCACGGAGGCTTCGAGGAAGAGGATGATAGTGCATCATCGCCGGGAGACGATGAGAGTGACGCAGCGGCACCGGTGTGAGGTTTACACAGTAAGTTGTTAATGGTAGATTTTGATGTCACGGAGGCTTTTCGACGAAGGGGATGAGAGTGGTCCATCCCTGGTGGACAGCGAGAGTGGCGTGACGGCGCCGGTGAGAGGTTAATACTGTACCGGTATACTAATAGTAAGTTTTGCGTTAAGGTTCTGGTGGATAGGTGAAGTGGTGGCGCCTTGACGGGAAGTGGGTCTGTTCAGCCAAGATTCATGGCGGAACATCGAAGCCGTCCACAATGATCAAAAATGGGCATGTTTTCGGTCAAATGGGGGGAATCAGTAGTAAAAAAGGGGTACTACATACATATAAGTAGACTGACGGTGGCATACCTCCCCCTAATGTAGCCAAAAGGAGGATATTTGTGTACCCTCCTGCGCCACGGTGCCGTCAGCCCCAATAACGTCTAGCGTGTCCAAAACTTAATATTACATATTTTTTTGCCAGAGCGTCATATTTGAGTTTGGGACACGTTGGGGCACGCGCGGGCACTCCCGCGGACTTGGTTTTCCCTACCCCCCCCTCCCTTTGGCTGAAAATGGCAGGGGTACACGCCGTTTTGACAATTTTCCCTAAAATATTAGTCCAAAACTTTGTTTGCACAAAGTAAAACTAAATATTTTAAAACTGACCGATATGCGCTATCATACCTGGTACGTATTTACGAATAAAATGCGTTTTTATGCTGTTTGTTACACCGCGACACGATGGCAGGCGGCAGCAGACGTGTGCATCCAGACAGAAGTCGGGGACACGAAACATCCATCCCCGCCCGTTCCCGCCTCTGCCGACGCCTCCTCCTCCAACACCCGTGCCCTTCAACGAGACGGAGGAAGGCTGCATCTTTCGATGGCCACAGCTGTTCTTTCCGTGGCTCAGAGAATGAGCGATATGGAAGAGAGGGCTTCGGTGAGGGTGAGGAGTGCCGAGGGGCTGGCTCGGCAGGCCCTGGAAGAGGCACGGCGAGAGGTGAGGGAGGGGTGGGGGG
>JAYJME010004953.1:0-10491 GCA_036873775.1 Costaria costata
CGGCGCGCCACGGAAACGTTCTGAGTCTCCTTGCGTGAGGGAGCGCCCTGCTCCGACCTGCCCCGTGTTCTGAGAAAACTGCAAAAGGAAAGGGAAGCCGAACGAACAAATCCCATTCACAGCCGTAGGTATATTTCGAAACAACAAGGAGGGGAAACAATGCAAGCGGTGTTGTGGGTACTGTTATAGCTATTTCCAAAAGTGGAGGAGTTTCGTCGGACGTAATACCATCCGGAGACACAAAATGTGCCACCTTTATCGTATCACGCACTCGCGTCTGGAGCCACCAACCGACCGGGGTCTGGACTTGCATACCGGCCGATTGCGCACTTCGTCCGAG
Source organism: Costaria costata (assembly GCA_036873775.1). Lineage (NCBI taxonomy): Eukaryota > Phaeophyceae > Laminariales > Agaraceae > Costaria > Costaria costata. The sequence goes on from JAYJME010004953.1 coordinate 341, forward strand.
CGACTCTGTCCCATGCATCGTCACAATGCTGCAAAGTATACGGTGTCTGAATCCCAAATCGACCTGTTTCGTTAAGTAGGTCGATCTGCTACACACATGTGTACGAGAGTATCTCTCATATGGCGACCGTTTTGTTTTGTATGGTATGCCGACCAACCAACGTTTTTCATACCGACGGGTGCGTTCTGTGTTCCGACCGAATTGTCAGATGGGCCGAGGTTATCTCTCACGTGCCTTGCGGAGGGTCCGAGGACAGCCCAGCGGGTCAACTCCTTATATCCGCTACACTAGATTTCATCGACGGGGAGGGTGGCACCCTTGGCTTCGCGGGTCCAACGCGTATTTGGACTGAATGCCCCTCCATTAGCCTTGAAGGTGACATGACGTTTGACATTGACGACATTGCAAACCTGGAGGAGGACGGAACCTTCGAAGGTGTTATCCTGCACGAGATGGGACACGTCATCGGAGTGGGGTAAGTCGTACAGGCTCCCTCAGACGTAGTGTGCATGCTTTCCGCCAACTGACGATTATCATGCTTCCTGGACTGGCGTCGTTTATGTACGGGGATGATGCCCCTATAACAAAAATGTACGGGGTAGATGGAACCAGTTACTTGATGTCTTGAGTTGGAGTGGGTTGCGTTATTGGCACCTGAAGAGACGAACGCGCAACGCCTCTTCAACTGCAACATGTAGCAAAGCCAAGGAACGCGTGGGTTCCCAGCCCATAATGCCGCCTTTGTCGCGCTTGCGGGGTTTTTGTTGAAAGTTGTTAAGTAATGGCGTGAGTTCATGCGGGGCACCCTAATTAATAGGACCTACTGTAGACACAACAGGACCTACGGTAGACAACAAAACCTAAGACCTATATATTTCCCTTTTATTGGTAACAATATTTGGTCCATAGTTGATAGAACCTACTGTACACTCCAAAACCAATGTGTTTCTCTATTTTTGCCAACAATATTTTGGTCCTATTTACTATGGCCCCCCGTTATAGTGTGAAAGTAATCCATACTAACTCACAGACATCAATTACTGGATGCTGGTAGTTTTTAGAAGAGGATATGCAGAAGTACTTGTACATATATATATATATATATATACGGAGTATGTACAGAGGTTGCATTTCTCTATCTACGACGAAGAATCAGCACATACACCAGGTGTGCTCTATGTCGACGGGTAGAAATCGAGGTTAAAACGCGACATCGCACCACAGATGAACCCAACGGTAGGGGGGGGGGGTGTTGTTCCATTCCTTCTTGGAAGGTGATGTCGTTGGGAGAGTTATCTAACCCACCCAAAGCCTGGCTTAGGGAAGCACTGGAAGGACAGTCCGATGCAGTAGGACATAGCACTGGCATACTGCTAACAATTTTGTACACCAACCCCATGTTCGGAACCAACCTCGGTTGAGGAGCCCGGTCTATCGCAAATATACATCGCCAGATAGTGCCACGAACCTCTATAACACGCCTCCACACATATACGCACTCACCAGGCGACACCACTTAAACAGCAAATGGGCGTCAAGAAGGGTCACGCACATCCGACACACCTAGATGATCCACATATTTCAGGGAAGACGCACTCACAGGACCAATATGATCTAGCTCATTTTGCCAGGTAGAAACCATATATCCCTTGTGATCTAGCACACGTCTCCAGTGTTGGGGGCGTACTTGTACAGATCCCGCACAGCATCGCATATCGCAGGTGTTAATCCAGGTGTTCTTCGTGCAGTGCATCGCGACATTTCTGATGTTGAGCAGATGTCGACTCAAGCGTTCTCGCGAACCATAATCCAAGCTACTTATTCACTCGTCATCATGTGCAGGGCGCACCCTACCCCCACGAACGCACTGAATCCTGTAACGAAATCGGAGCTGTGTTAGCCGGGTCGGGTCCCGCATTACTTTCTAGCGTTATCATACATCGCGGCGATCGTGACCCTCTCTCTCTGGTGTTCGAAGCGATTGCGTGATGACCACGAAAAATTACCTCTCTATAGGAACATTCGCCGTCGATCTTTGCGAACCCCTGTGGCTATTTCGAGGGAAAATTCGCTAACGACAAAGGCGTAATAACTGCAGCGTCCGCCACAAGAAACAGTGTAGCGGAGATGGCGAGGTAGGGTGTGTTTTCGAGTCTGAACCGGATGCGGTTCAAGACCCACACGCAGCACGATGCCGTACGGTACCGAGACCGATCACAGTCCTTGCCTATGCCACTTTTTTCCCTTGGTTTTCCCTTATATGTTCTTCCCCCCCTTCTCTTAGAATATGTGTGGCTGGCCGAGATGATGCGCCTTGCTTTTGTCGGCAATGGAAAAAACAGTAAGAACACAAAATGATACCCTAGCCCTTTCTCGCTCTTCCTGGAGGGTTCCTACCCGATACATCTACCAGGCCCGAAATAACTAATCTGCGCTACGCCACGTTCCCGAGGCGCGCGAAGTCAAACCACAAGCCATTCTATAAAAAAAAGATTCATCGTGCAGCTACGTGGTGGTGGAATCACAAATAAATTCAGTATTTTGTTTAGTCAAACTATCAAGTGAAACTACTGTACGCACTTGACCACGCATCACGCGTGTTTGCGCCGCCCATACCGCCGCTTCGCAGAACCCTGTGGGAAGAACCGTACGGTACCTGCAGTACGTGCCGCGAGGACGGAGATGCTACCTGGACATGCCCTGCCGCCCAGAGCGTCTATTCCGATCTTGGCGGCTCCGACTTTGACATCGTCGAGTTGGACGGAGGCGACGGTAAGAAGATGAACACAAAAACCTGAATTAACCTATGATATGGGCAGCAACGTTTGGCCAAGAGTCCTGCTACTGTATGAGGGGGGGAATGGTTGGGCTATTTTGCTTTCAGCCTCTCAGCACCACTCGGCCGAGCGACTTCCCTCGTATTAATAGCTTGCGTGAACTTTGTTTGTCTGCTATGTGTTTGCATTGGCGACGAGCACCCCGATTGGGGGGTCGGCTGTTGGATACCCTACGACCGAACACAATCAGAATCCGTGTTTGTCCTGGATCGCGTCGCCGGGCGCGGGGCTTCATAGGCTGTATATGATCTAGCCCATGTTCTCTGTGTTGAATCTGCACTGCACAGATCCCGCACAACACATTGTAAACCGGTGCACAGGACCTAGGTCGTGACCTGTTCTAGTATTAACGTAGGTTCGAAGTCCATTTTCGAGTTTGGCCAAGCCCCCTCGCGCTACAAGCAGGGAGGCACACCTGGCAGTGAAGTCTGGGATTATCGCCCCTTCAGCGTAGCCCGTGTCTCGGGATAGCATCTCCCGCCTTTCAAACCATTGGATTCCCTGCCTCTCGTTTTGTATGTGGGATATATGTACATGGGAGCAAGCGCTTCAAACCGTCCGATGGCCAATGCAATGGCAGCTAGGTGATTGTGATGTTACTTGTTATACAAATCATTTCAATGCGAGGACCGGTCGGTGCCCGTCTACGCGATTGGCCCCGGTTACGGAGTATATGTATACAACATCGTGTGTACGTATGTCAATCGTACGGCGTGTGGTGTGTGACATAGTGCGCGTCATTTTGAAAAATGAAAGTCTTGTTCTGCTTCCGCAAAACCTGAGTGGGGGGTGGCCGTCTTTTTTCTTACTGATGATTTAGGAGACGAACATCGAAATCCACGACGACTGAGATGTACTTCGTTATCTCCCGGCAGGAACGGCATGCGGCCACTTCGACGAAATTATCTTTGTTGATGAGCTAATGACTGGCTACCTCGACAATGTGAGTGCATGCAACTAGATAAAATGGGCACGTACGTTCGTGTTTACGCAAAGAGTGTGTATACTATTGCTTTTTCTGACCTCTACAACGCCTTCTTGCCGAGCAGAGCGCACTGTTCGAGGTTGGTGCAGAGCGCGCCTTTGTGTTATTTTTTCGTCTACCATTCTAAGCTTTACCGCTCCACTCGGGATAAGTTTGTCCTTCTGCGGTATTTTGGACACTGTTCAATATCGCTGCAAGATATATATACATACATCCAAAGTCGCAATATTAATAGAGTCTAGACTCTGCTGTGTAACATAATAGGTATATGGCAAGTGTAGGCTGTATGGGTTAGGGAGTATAATATCTCACTACCCGTCCACATGTTTCTCCGTCTACCATGTTGCACGTTCCCGTGCGAATGCTATTATAGCGAATTGGCTTTTCCTGGTTGTTTTTACCACTTCAGACTTGTTCCTGGGGTTCCGGCCGAAGCGTTGAGGTATTTGAACGTTGCAGCAGAGCCTAGACCCTTCCGTGGGGCCCAACGACTACTACAGCTGATTGTTATTGGCTCGAGGAAATATTAAAGAAACATCTTTGCATCTGGTTTCCCCGTCGGCACCATGCCGCTCTAGGGGGACACCCCCCGCAGTTTTGGGATGGGACCAAACGTTAAGGGCTCATCACTGGAAACGAAAACGCCGAACTTCTGTCGAAAACCTTAGTCGCGCACCCCAAAAACAACCAAAATGAGTGTAGAATCAAATGAGAAATCGAAGGCTGCGGTAGGTGGATCACGTTTAGGGCATTCATGTCTTTGCGGCTTAGAACCGCTCGCCGCGAGAGTGGCTACCGTATTCGTTTGCAGTGTTCCGCCGTTTATTTTGTTTTGAAATTAGCGTATGCGCCGACGTGTAAGGGTCCGTTGAGAGACGCTGTGAAAACATCATGTCCTTGTTTGGAGTGAGGTACTTCAGTAAGCCAATCGTGCGAGTCGCCGGACCTCGGTAGTGTGAATGGGGACAACCCCTCTGCCCCACGAGTACGCTACAGTACGGTGTTTGCGAAGTATAATTGGTTTGGTGTACTGTGATATGTTTCCCGACCACACAGAAAGCCCCAATCCACAACGCGTCAGGCTCTTCGCAAACTTTCTGTGGCAAAAAAGTGGCGTAAATGACACCGCAAACCGGATTTTGCTTGAGCTGGGTTAACTCTGATTAATGGTACGTTTGTGATCAGACCATCCGCGGCATAAGGCCCGCTTCAATCATTCCCAAATGTTGCAGAAATAAAAAACCACAAGAGAAACCAAGTATTATCTTAACGTTTCGTGGGTTGGGGCCCTAACTGTACAGGGAGAAAACACCAAGAAACCAACCAGATTGGTTCCACTAACATGTTTCGCAAGCACCCTGTTGCTACTACTGTACCCGAGTTCGGTTAGTCCTTCGTCGAAGGGGGGAGAAGCCGGTCACGTCGAAAGATCATGACCCCAGACTACCCCCTGCACCGTACAACGTGGCTTTCCCTATACAATGCTTCATCTGCCAGTAAGGCCAAAACATGCTTGCAATTTATCGCGGTTCCCCCTACCTCGTGCGTCGTCCTGCCAATGCAAGAGTGTTTTGCTCCTTGTAGAATGGCTCCCCGTATCTCGTGTTTTATCTGCAATTGCTAAAGGAAACACACGTAAGCTAGCCGGCTCAGGGAACACATATCATCGGTTATGAACGCGTTTCGCCCTCTCTCGCTTTCTTCATCTGCTGGCTCCCTTTATCCCGTACCCCTACTGTGTCATGCGTCATTAGCCAGCGCGTATAACGTTTTTTATTACTGCTCTAATTTCGTTTGCATAGCGCCGGTTCAATGTCTTCGCACCTTGGCAGTGGACGGCGGGCGTGTCCGGCGACTCGAAATGGGTCCCTAATTTTTTGGTACCGTCAACGGTTAGCATTCGCTCGTACTCATGTTCGTCTTTCGTTTGTCGGTTCGGTTGGTCTCCCATGCGATGAAAGACGATGTTCTTGTCCAAACTTACCGCGGCTTCTCTGGACGACATCGATTACATCGTGGACCCAAGCGCGGTAAGAGGCCACCTGTTCGGTTTGACTCTTGATATTCGCACGTGGGTTTCTTCCTTTGACGACGGAGTGCCTCCACAGGCCGGACAGGTCACGATATAGACCATCTACGTCGTGTCGTTATCGAATGCCGGCAGGATATGTGTAGACACCATCCAAGCAAGGAAACATGGGCTAAATATTGCAGATCTTACGGCTCCGGACTCGGGGTCATGACCTAGACTTAGCAGATCTGATAGCTCAGGGATCTGTCTGCCCTGAGCAACTGAGGTCAGGAATGGGGAACTGATAAGTGTGATGCGCGTGCAATTCAACCCACACTCATGCTGACCACACACGCTTTCGTTCGACACCTTGTTTCGTTTCCAACCATCAGGTGGACCCCTACACTCTGCCTTCTGAGCGCGGTAAGCTTCGTGGGTCCCACGAGAACGGATAATGTGTAATTTATACATCTACTTTATTCGACGCATGGGGCACTATACTACCAACCCGCATGTGAAATATTGCTTACCAGGGTATCAGGTAATGTAGTGGTCACGCGATGCATATTCAACGTTTGAGTTTCTGGACTTGTCCAAATCGTTCATTGTACGGTGGTTTGAGCCGGTAGCGTTTTTAGTTCCTGGTGCCGGGTAAGTCGGAATGTCAGTTGCGTACCTCGAATATTTGTTTTATGGATTTGATTTTCTCTGTCCCACGGGTTCCGTGTCAACGGTATTTGTATATATCACTCTAGGATGACCTGGGCGGGCACTGGGTGTACTGATGACGTCGTTGGGTAGCCATACCTGTCAGTTGTGAACCCAACACACCACAGGCATATACAATAGCGTTTGATACTATAATCAACACCACACGGTACCACCAGTGTCTAACTAAAATATAACCTTGGCCGTCAGCGTCTGTTTTTATTTTTGGTGATTTGGTATCCGAAACTGTAGCTATGAGGTTGTGTTTCGTACCAGAACTGCAATCGATGTATGTGAGATTTGCGCGTAATACCCCATAACTAGTAGAAAATCCAAAAGCCCGAGTCGTACTGTTCATATCTGACCCTCTCAACAGGGGGGAGGAGATAAAAGGGCAACATCCTGTACCCGCTAGACGAAATCCAGCAGATAATGTTCAACCATTGATACGGCATTTCTCGGCTATTGATGCGCGCACCCCCTTTACGCCAATGACTACACGTACGTGTAAAAAATCGTGTCTCCTCGGGAATAAAGATCCAGGTCGGATAAACGGGTTATCATCGTGACTCCACACAATATCTCTGAGTAAACGGAACGTGTGTCTGCATCCGTAAACAATTTCACAGCAGGCCATACCGGGGTTTTTCACGGTAGTGAAATAGTCCGGAGAGAAATGTGAACGCCGTTCATGCATTCATACCAGCCTTCAACGGTCTTGCATTGCCGTATTTCCCACCGTCTCAGAAGCGAAATAGTTTGAACATGTTCCGGACCCGTGCTACGTTGGGGGTGGATGGTTTTTACCAAACGGTTTCTGACTGACGGGGAGACTCTAATCAGGAACCACCCAAACCTTGTTGTAACACCAGTTAGTTGTGGTTTTACAACGTTTTACGTTGGTATTGGCCATGGGATTGTTCATCGGTACATGCGTACAACGTCTTCTCAAAGTAAGCTGTTCTTGGTTTCGTGTAGAGTTCCTGAAGGTGGTAGTAGGTAGCCTCAGAAACAATCATGTTGAACGCCTGCCTTACAGACCTTTTCACTCGCCTTAGGTCTTCTTCCCGACCCAGTACCTCAACCTTAACCTACTCCGCCGTCCATTGTGTCCGTCGTATACCTCGCAGTCTCTTATCCGGTGTCGCCTCTCCACGCCATCCACGACATCGCGGTGAACTCTACCATCCTTGCCATCGACGGCGGTGGGAACGTGATCGAGGAACTGGACGGCTTCATTATGCAGTTCTAAACGCCTTTACTGCCTCCAGCACTAGCGCATCCGAGCAGTGCTACGTGTATGGGGTGCACGTTCCAACGGCTGCTTCTTCTGTGGAGGGGTGCAACCTTGGGCCAGCCCCAAAATAAACGTTTCACACTGAAGCGGATCGTCAGCTGAGGACCTGCCCGACAATATCTTTGGGATCAGACCCCGTAGTTTACTCAACTGGCTATCGCAAGGTTCTCCAAGAGCTGGATGTCATGATCATGCATGCTTGACGCCTTCTATTGCGTGGGGGTGCGGCAACAAACAATACGTTCCCTTTTGATTCCTACTAATAACATGTTTTGGTTACGATTGCTCTGTTTTCCCCCTTGTAGGCGAAGGCTACGGCTATCACATATGGCGGTCACTTTGAGGCGCTCATTTCTTGAAGGACTCAGAGCCACTCATGCCAGTGGTCCACGCTCGATAGCTGTAGTCGTACATTTTGATATTTCCTGCGTTTCGTTGTCGCCGCCGTATGAAGGCGGTTGCCACGCTGTGTTGCTTCGACCAATAGTTTGAAGCTCCGTTGGGAGAGGGATGCGGAGCCGCTCGCGAGAGTGGCATAATCTCGGGAGAAAAAGGGGCGCATCTCCTCCCTCCCTTATACAACAGCCCTGGCCTTGACTTTTTCAACACTAGCCTACCTGGCCAGGTGTTGCACAGTTGAGCCCAATTATTGGTCATTTGGTTGGGACCCGCAACTGAGGATCCACCCAGTATTTTGGGATGCGACGCGTAATTTACAATGGTAATGTTCGGCGGACATCTATCCCATGGGGGTTGTGTATCAGGTGAAGCTTGCATTTGTCTCGGGCGTTATTGTTTGGGTGAGGTATATACTCAGATCTCCTTTAGCGATGAGCTTTAGACAACGTACTGGTAAGTGCTATTTGACCGTACCATGTGTCCTATCGTGATGCCAGTCAAGGACCGTTTCTGCCTTGAAATCGACCAGCCCACTTCAATGCAGGCTGAAGTAGCCTGCACTCCAAAAATATGGTGCGGTTGTATAGTGAAAGGTTCCTGTTCGAAAGACAAGGCTTACCGTCTTAGTATACACTCTTCATTCGGCTTCCTCGATAAAAGCGGCGATGCAGTAATATAGGATGTTTAAGTGTGTGGCTTGTAAGGTATATAGTCTGGCGAACCGGGTACCACACCTGGTCATAAATGGTGATATTCGGGATATACACCCCGGTACCCGCAGATAAAATACAGTACTACAAAGCCCGCCGATGGGGTTTTCATGCGGAGTTAGTGTTTGCCGATTGCCGGTCGGTACAATCGTTGCCCTAACTGAGACCGGACCCACCATACAAATGTGTCATATCTGGCACATTGACCGGTCCTTGATTTTGCCATATGGTTTTCGTGGAACGGCACGCCTCGTACGAGCGCGATCTCGAGTATCGGACGCGGGCTACAATAGAGGTTGCACTTGTTATCGTTTTTGTTTCCGAATAACGGGGCTCCTGGACATTCTTGTTCTGAAATATTGTTTATTTGTACACCTAGGACATGGCTTTGTTAATCTCGTGGCACTTTTGGTTTACTTAAAATCGATTTATGGATCAGGTACCGAGCTCCTACAGTGAAGAGCTGCAGAAATATACTGGTGCACCTCTATCGTAGCATGCGTCATCGCAAGAAATAAAGCCAACGGTGTAGGCCTAACGGCGCCGCCGTTGTATACGCAGTTAGCGACTGCGGAAAATAACACAGAGGGTACCACATTAAGGGGTCTGCTCTCTCGAGAATAGGTGGTACGCTGGAGAGTACGAGTGTCACCTTGTGCTACGTGTATACATGCAGGTCCTTGTGGTGCAGTTCGGGGTTAATCTTCTACCCAGGCAACCCTTGCTACACCGTGTGCTCGAAGATGTAGCCGCATTTTAGAGCCGTCGTACCGAAGGCGTTGCTTTTCGGAGTCCCAACGGTAGAGCCCATTGTTGGGGGGCCCTCAAAGAAAGTGTTAACCTACATCGTTGCAACCGATGTATGTTTTTACAGTATGTTTGGATAAGTACTCATACCATGGGATTGCGTGTAGAGGCGTGGCTCACGCTTGGATGTTTAGTGGGGTATATTGAGCTGCTCATGCGGGAAGCGTCGAAACCTCCAGGTGTTTTCCTAGCTATATAACGCGTCTTGATTCCCTTTCGATATTTCTTCGCCCTGAATCCCCGAAGTCGGCAGTCGGAAGTCGGGCGCATATAACGCCTCTGTAGGGCGAGTTGACGAAGAAAAGGTATTATGTAGATCATTCAAGGCGCACGATTCGACCTATGCAGAGACAAGGGAGAGACGTGTAACAATTAGCGTGCAGATGAAGCGGGGAGA
>JAYJME010004954.1:0-10488 GCA_036873775.1 Costaria costata
AATACGGTGTGACTTGAGAAATCCGATAACTACAGTAATGTTGCATCTTCCAGTTTTTAAGGGTACCGTATATACCATGGAGTAGTCGCTCCCGAACGCAAGCATTCAGGTACCCACCTGTGTTGAGGCAGAACCCGACATTGTTTTCTCTCTTCACAGAGAGTTGGCTGCCATCACTTTCGTTCTGCCGGCATATGCATGTGCGAGAGTGCAAATTCTTTATGTTTTTCTCGCCGCTGCTTGTTTCCCTTTCTCTCTCGCCCTTTTTCGACGTAGTAGATTATGAAGGCCTGGTCTGCTGTTTTTTTCCTGCTAAGTAACCTTTTGCTAACTTAATTATCGCTCGTCTTCCTCCTCCGATCCTCTTTCTACACTCAGAACGGTGCCTCCACGGTCGAAACCGAGTTTGTCGACCCGACCGAGCCGCTCTTCATCCGGAATGGCCGAGACTTGGCGAACCTCTCTTTCACCGATCAGCTCTACACGGAGTCCTTCCGCGCCGCGCTCATCCTGTTCACCCAAGGTGTGCTTGGGGGCACCGTCGGGCCCTACACGCAGTCCAAGAGGCAGCAGGGGTTTTCCACCTTTGGCGAGCCGCACATCCTCACCGCCATGGCCTCGGCCAGTTCTTCCACCCGCCACGCGTGGTATGCTAAGGTGAGCGCTAACCTCATGCGAAACACAACACGGTCACGTTTCGTTTCACGTTTAGGTGGAATATGAAAATATAGAAAAAAACGCCGCGCAGCGATGATGACTAAGTCTCGGTGCGTGTTGCAGTGGTAACAGGACTACAGTAGCTCCTGGAACTGTGATGACTGCGGTTGCAACAACTAACCCGTGAGCGCCATCACAATAATGGGCAGGGTTTACGCCGCGCTGTTCTCCAATGGTACTTGACACCAAGGTACGCCGGTTTGACGATTTCGAGTGTATATTCCGTAGGAAGCATGGGCCTTACCACGGAAGGCAATGATTGGTGCTCGATAGGACACTCGTTTCAGACGATAGAAGCAGCGTTCGCCCCTGCCACGCAGTGTGACTCCCGTGATCACCTCCAAAGTAGCCACCGTTTACACACGCTGACAATTGAAGGCTTTTCTACGTTCACGATGATTTGGGCTCATCTCTCTGCCCCCTCTGCCACCCACCAACCCACCAACCGCTGTCTTGTGCCAACCACGACCACACGACAGTGGCAAGTCCACCGCGTGCTGAGGCCCGAGGCGTACGGTGGCCTGCTGCACAACACGCTCATGAAGGACGTCATCACCCCGTTGCCGGAATCAATCCTGGGGAACACGGTCAGTAGCTGGCAGAGCATGTCTACCGCTTTGTTAACGTTGCGAGTGGAAAGGAAGCATGGATGTTTTGTGCATTCCTGACGTGTTACGATGACCTACTTATATACCAGTAGAGAGGTAAATGAGGGAAGGGTGCCTCGTACTCACAGTGGGCTGTGTACGTTGGAAGCAGACACCATCAGCAAAAAAAATCACCAAACGTGTATAGAGGGGGAGAAAATGGTTACCGTCTTACGGCCTTGGTATCACTGTGGCTGGGGGTGTTGACCTGCCAAACATGCTGCAACCTGCCATTTTCGTTTACGTTCATTCGATGTCAAATATGTTCAGTATTTCGTGACTTGCTGACTGGAAGCAGATCAACTTTGACAACCATCTGGCACAGAAAAAATAGACGTGCGTATGTACTACTGCTACTCTCTATACCCAGCGTTAACCTGGTGGCGTGTGACGAACTATACAACCGTCCCGTCTCCGATCGAGTGTGGTGTCTCTGAAATTTTTCTGTGTTATGTGGAACGTCGCATCGATGTACTCTTGTGGCAGGACCTGCTCTCCAGGGTGGTGGCGCACAACGTGAAAATGAACCCAGACGGCGAGAAGACATTCTTGCTGCCCATGGCAGTCGCTGAGGGCTCTCCCACGCACCCTGCGTACCCCAGCGGGCATGCCATCAACAACGGTGGTTACATCACCACGCTTAAGGTGAAAAGTCCGATGCTGCTTGTTGTGGGATAACCCATTTGGGCCCCAGATAAAGCGACATGCATATAACAAATGTGGCCTTATTAACCATCCTCTATGGTATGAGCGTGTCGTGTGAGCACGTAGGGCATATCATGCAGCGTTCGTTTCGTGCAACACCTTGCGTTGAAGTCGGGTACTCGATCCACGATATACCCTACCCCGGCTCAGCCATAGTTGCTTGGGAATATACGAAGTATGGTCGACGCTGTAATGGGTGAAGGTGTTTTTTCCCCATTTTCCCTCTGAAGCCGCAAGGTGGTTAAATGTTTGGCACGCCGATAGGAACATCGTCGATGCAATATCGGGAAAATCAAGAATTTGTACGCAAAACCATGCCACGGCTTTATGCTGGCCCCTGATAACACGACCACTTCTCTACGGCTACCCCGTGGGGCCGTCACAATATATTCGACTCAGCGGCAAACCTGCATGGAAGCGGTTTTGATGAGTGCCGTCTAAACACCCAACGGTTCCCTCTCACCTCTGGACAGGCGTTTGTCGGCTTCGAGGCCGGGCAGAAGTGCTTCCCCAACCCCGTAGTCTCCAACGACGCGGGGACTGAGAGGATTGCCTTCGTGCCCACCGGAAGCGAGTTCCTGGACGACTGCATTGGCGAGGACGGCAAGATGACCAAGGGCCTCACCCTTGAAGGAGAACTCAACAAGGTGCGGAAGCCGACCGAACTGGTGTTTTTGGGTTTTGTGCGTGCACGAACGGGAGTATGCACGGGAAGACGTGGGGCATAGAGCTTTGGTTGGTATGAACAGGGGAAAATAGGACCCGTTCTTCTGCCCAACGAGGCGATAAATGTGATCGACTTCTCGACGCACATGGATTCGGCTAGGGAGTGAGACCACTCCGTCAACTTGTGAGCCCGACAATTATTTCCTGTCACTCGAGACAAGCCGCTGATGTAGACACCATGGAACGTTCGTGCCCTGTCGTAGCCCTACAGGGACAAGCAGGAGGCCACTCGTCTAGGAGACCCTTCGGCAACTATGGTCCGTCTCTACGGCATGTTGAAATTGATAACTTCGTCAAGAAAACTGACCATTGAGCATTACGCATTCACAATTGGTTTTAGGATCGTATGGCATGGCTTGAAATTCAGAGGAAGCTATAGACACTTCCTTGACCTATCTCTCTGCAGCTGTTTGTTGATCTGATGACTGAAAGAAACCCTCACCCCTATCGACCTTCTCCCTTGATGTCGCGACGATTCAGGTGGCCTCCAACGTGATCATCGGCCGGTCGCACCTTGGAGTTCACTGGAGGATGGATGGCGTTTACGGGGCTCTGATGGGAGAGACTAGCGCCGTCCGCCGCTTGCAGCAGGTGCGTTATTAATACAGTGTGGCAACTCTAACGGGTATTGCCCATCCTGACTCGCGCAACATATTTGTGTGTGTGGGACTAAGCTGCACAGCACCGAGAAGGCATTCGCGCTTCGTGAGCTTTTTCCGTCGCTTTGGATCTACGCCTCTTACACAAAGCTAGTTCTCTCTTTATAGGATACTTTCACCTTAAAGAGAGTCATCCCGATGCTCAACTACTTCGTACCACATCATCCGGGCCGAGCAGTTGTGTAACCCAACCCACCTTCAGAACACCGTACAGGGATTCACATCGACGCCCCACTGCCGTATTACCCAAGCCCAGCAGTTCCATTGCTCATATGCACCACTCTCAGAAAGCGCATGATACCCCGTCCAATGTATCGACTTATCCCTCCGACCCATCGCTTCCTCAACAGGAACTCCCGGGCCTCCCGGAGGCTCGCGTTGTCGATGGCGCTATTAATAGCAGCGACGACATCCCCCCGGCGACGTACAAGTTCCGCCTTTACAGCGGCAAGATGCTCGAGCTGTACGGCGCCAACTTGTACAGGCTAGGCGACCAGCTCTGCAAGGGTCTTTACACCGGGGACGACTTCTGCGACGTGAGTTTGTTTATGCTGTTTCTTTATCTTGGAGTTTGGGTAGTGTTTTTTTAACGACATCTGTCGTAACTTTTTGTTTTCGATTTGGGTAGTGTAACTTACGTGTAGTGTTGCCGTTTTGTGCTGTGTCGGGATGCCACTCCCGCCATGGTTGGTAGAATCACCAGCATGCCTTCTACACATATTGGCCGTTCAGACTGGCTCTGCCATGGATTGGCCAGATATAGTCCGTGGCATGTGCATCCCCTCTACCAACCATCGAGCCATGGATGTACGTGGTATAATGGCACTTCTTGATTGCTGTAGTGCACCAATAAGCTGGAGCACGATGTTCTCGCACAACTCGATTCCCTCGTGACGTTGTCTCACTCCTGCATTGATTCAATTCGCATCTGAACACCGTCCTGCACGAACGTTTCAGGTGGTGGACGAGGAACAGTACAAGTCTTTTGAAGACATCGCCGAGAAGCATGCCTCCTTTTCCCTCCACGCCGAGCTGTGAACAGCTTTACCGACTCAAAGGATGCCCACAGAGCCACCCCCGCCTGCTACAGATCTCCACAGGTCACACATCACATCCCGGTTAGGTTTGCATGGTGCTGTGCTGGATCCGAGCAACCTTCGGGTGCACCGAGCGTAGTAGTACAGTAACGTATCCACCGGTTTGGGGACGCGTTTACCACTGTAGAAGCTGTAACAAAGTGTGTTCGTGTGACTGTATATCTCCGTCAAGTCGATTTTCCGTTTTTGTTATGTTGATCGGTGTCTACTGCACGATAGGTATGTCGCTGTATTCGAACATTCGCGTACGAGCTGTTCTGCTCTGTCCCTTTCGTCTCGTTGTAGCACGTCACTGAAAGCTGACGAGAAGGGGGGGGGGGGGGGTACATGTGTTTTCATTAGCGCACAGTGCTGCGCAGCAAGGGTGTACGTGAAACCGCTCAGAGCCAGAAGGAGAAGTGCGCCAAGTATGTCGCGTGGATGGCCACGGGTTCTATAGAGCATACTTCGTACGCCATGTAGATAACGTGTATAACGACGCACGGCGGCAGCATCGACCCGTAGTGTAGACAGGGATACCTTTCTACTTTGTGTTTCTTGTCAAGAATGATTTTGCTTGATAACACGGGCTACAGGACGAGCCGATTGGGCTCTTGTACTGTGCTCGATTCTGCATTCTACGATAGGCGCCGTTGGATTTAGAGTTCCGCTGCTGCATATCCAGGAAAGTGCTGCTATCCTCCAGTTTCTGTTGTATAGCCCGACGATACAAGTTGGGTTTTCTTGTGGTACATATTGCTGGCGTTGATATAGGCACCGACGGATATTGCTGCTGCGCGAGCTCTGTATCTGTCTATTGAGTGAGAGTTGTATATATGTGTGTGGGTTCGGGAGAAAGGATCGGTTTGCTCTGTGTTCCTTGCTGTCACCCACGTGTTTGTTTTGGAACAGTATACCCCTTTGGTTTGTCTGCGATTGTTGGGTGGTGTTGCAGGACGTAAGAAAGGCGGTCTGGAACACATTGCGGAGCAAAAGAGCCTGCCAAGGACAATCGACTTCAGGCGAAACACTGACATATCGGTGCATTTCTTGCACTACGCATGCCCATGGAATGTGCAATGCAAGCGATCAAACAATATATATCAGACCACACCCCTTTATCACACTTCATCTTCGATTTTTCGAACCCTGGCTATGATTTGCTATCAATTAAAAATAGACAACATCTGTTAGATCGTTGATTTCGTCGCAATTTATATTTGCAAGCTACGTATCATACGTACGTGTGATGCTTCGATCGCGCGTACTTCCGAGTTTGTAAATGGCCCCATAAAGGACAGGTCGGCGGCTCCCCTAGGTGATGGTATACCTCACAACACAATTTGCAGGCGCATACTTCCACGGCAATCGACTCTAGGACACCTAGATGTGCGATGTCGACTACCTAAGGTATAGCACTTGCTAGAACATGTATTCCTGGTTAGATGCCATCCGCGGCAAACGTAATCGATCAGGGTACTCTACTGGACGACAACGTTTGCCTCCACCACCCCCCTTTTTAGCCTGCGCGAGCAAACCAGTTCAATGGTCATAAGCGCCTTTCCAGGCGCGCTGTCGACTGCCACGTTTGTGACGCAATATGGCGGTCAGCTCGAAGAGCATATCGTGTAGTGCAGCTCTTGTTCGCGCCTTGCCGATTTCCTTATCTACCACGAGAGAAGCACCTGTGACATCGCCGATAGCGGCTCAGTAAGCCCCCTTCTTTGGGAGCAAGCCAAACCACCGCGCGACACCCTTCCCTTTTCATACTCCAAGTCCGCTCCTTGGCGAAGCCCCACTACCGGCGTGAGGTTCGGGAAGAAATAGGCATATCGCTGTCGTTTGCAGGACAGCGTGTCTGCGCCTGTGGGTGCCTAACGCTGAAACGGTGTGAAAAATAATGTTTCACGCCTCGAAATAGACACGCAATTCCTCCAGCGACAAGGGCTATAGAGCACACGCTAAGGCAAGCCAAAACCAACTTCGGGCACGGCCCACTATACAGTATATGCACGCGGAGTTCTTCGAAATCGCATGTCTCAAGCAGCACCGGACCGTCCTAACGCTAGCTAGTTTAAGGAACCTTCGCAATCGTTCAGCGAGAAAAACGGTAACCTTCGGGTAGTCCCCGGCTCCTTCTGCGCGGACTCCAAAGAAGCCGTGAGATCAAAGGCAAAAGGGCCCAGCTCGTCGCATACCACCTTAAACGCGAGTGGTTTCAGGCGAATGACCGACTCTCGCGAAGGTCGCGAAATGGCGTCCGCAATGCGGTTGTTGGCAGTCGGGACCCATTTTAGAGACAGCATAAAGTAGTTCTTGGCCTGGAGCTGGAATAGCTGCACCAATAGGGCATGCATGACAGGGTCCTTCGCCCGCCCCTTCTTAAACGCGCCTACAACCAACTCATTATCTACACCAACCAGACGTTGCGTTCATCGCAATGTGTCGGGGTGTCGAGTGCAAAACTCAAGTAATACGTGGTGCAGCGCAAACGTTGCTTTGCTGTTGATGTGCCGCGGCAGCCAGCCGTCGGGGATAACCGCTCCTGCACGGAACCGGCCTTTGTTTGCATTGACCACTCCCCCCTATGCGGTAGAAGACGCATCAGCCGCTCCAACTGCGAATGCTACGGTGAGGTATTGGGCCTTCTGCCACGGACCTTGGCGAGAGGCAGAGGAAATACTCATCCACTGGGTTAATTCCCCTCGGAGATGGGCAAACTCGTTGAGTTCCAAGTCGATGCGCCGTAACACCGAATTCTCCAACCGCGCCCGAACGGTGAGCATGGCGTGTGTCTACGCGAAGCAGGCCGTATGGCTACTGACAGCTCATGCACTTCCCCGCAATCCGTTAGAGTGTGCGGAAAGATAGCTCGCCCTTCTCGAGGGACGCGCCTGACAAGGTATGTAGCTTGTCTATTTTGTCCCGCGGAACGCGGAACGTGGATGTGTCCGAATCGCACAACATCCCCAAGTATTGCTGTACTTTGGTAGGGCGTAGGTCACACTTGGCAATCGACAGGAAATAACCACACATCCACGACACTAGCATTGCGATATGGATCGCCTCTGCAGCCACCAACCACTGCAGTTGTGCCGGCTGTCCATGCATGCTCTGCACGTTCGCCAACCATGAGTAATCAATATGCGCTACGGCTGGGATACCCTTGGACCGTAGGAGCGTCACCTTAGCCTTGCTCAGCGTATGGCAGACGTAATGACTTTCGCACCACCCAAAGGGCAGGACGGTCCACACATAGTCGACCCCTTCATATCGTAACCGAACCAAGGGCCACGGCGCAGGGTGTAACAGCACGTGATGGAATCCCGAAGAGTCGTCTAAGGACCCTTGGAAGCATCCTTCCGACGCAACGTGGGCCACGCGCGCTACGGTGTCCGTGGAAAACCTAACCCTCTTGCATGTCTTATTCAGTGGTCGGGCATCTTAAATCAAGCACGGTTTGGTTTCTTCGACAAAAAGTGCCGGGATCATACGTGGCCGTGTCGGATCTGCCGGGCCCCTTACGTCCGCCCACTTAACTACACAGCCCCTAGTAATGAGGGCGCACAATTCGGTGTCGACGAAGTCTACGTGGCCTGCTGGGATGCGGTCAGCGAACACTGCTCCGGGAAATTTACCTCGGTTGTACGGGTACGTCGCCGATGTGCCCTTTTGTGAATCAAGAAACACTTCGTGTACGCTTACTCCGTCCCTCACGTACGGCACTAGTGTGTCTCGAAGCGGGTGGTCGGGGAGGACGATATCGTCCCAAAAGGCCACGTGTTTTCGCAGTAAGCCCGGTACCAAAATGCTCCCTTTTTCGCCCGAATCTCATACCGGAGCATGCCGCAGCAACCGTTGCCCCGGTCCCTGAATGGGGTCCCGCGTAACTTCCGGCCATGCCGGCCACGCTTCCAGCGCCGAGAGTAGGCAGCTTCTGCTCACCCACTCAAGCTCCGTCGCGCTCAGCTGCGGAGTGGCAGGAAGAATCGGCCGTATGTGTGCTGGATGCCGGTGGAGGTGTTTGAACAATTGGTTCGAGTCCACATACCGTGCACATATCAAGCCTAGAGGTTAAAACGCGGCATGCGCTTGTGTTTGCTTGTGGCTGAGGCAACGGCATATCGTGGGTCTTGTTCGTCGGAGTAGTATTATGTTCCCCGATCACGTAACTATCAAGTGTGGGCGTTAATACACAGTATTTGTCCCATTTTTACGGAGGGCCATGGCTGATATGTGCCCTGATCTCGTAAATTTACGGTAGTGTGCTATGTGGGAACGCTGCTGTGAGCCCAAGCAGACCGTCAATAAAACATGACGGCTACGCAGACACAAGCAAGGTGACTCCAAAAAATGTATTAATGGCATATATAGTGTGGTGTGACCCTGGTATTCAAAGGTACACGCGAGTCGTGACGGTGTCTGAGAATAAATAACAGCGTGAAGTGGTGGACCCACTACCTGTGGTAACGTGCGACCGTGCTTGGCCATGAAACCCAGGTGTGGTGCGTGTGTAATGTACGAGTTACTCCCCGGCGCGGTCTCAGCTCCCCATGTGTTGAGCCTCCGCGGCCCCGGCTCCCACCGGTCTAAGTGTCGCGGGTAGCGGACGATGCTTACGCGCCATGTAGCCCGATCGATCGATCGCAGCTGCCACCTCTATGCTGCTACCGCTGCTGCTGCTGCTGCTGGTGGTCCTGCTGGTTATTTTGTTTGTTTTCGGGTAGGATAGACGAGTATGATATGCGGAGAGTATGGTGCTGCTGCTGTTGGTTTTGCTGGTGGTTCTCTGAACACGTACGTATGTACAGCCACAGGATCGCAGATTTTCCTACTGCAGGTAGCGAGGTCGCGCCTCATTAGTAGTGTCTTGAAGCTAGTGTCAATTACTGTATCTAGACGTTCGTGTGGAAATTGTAGTGAAGTTAGTGTAGGAGCGGCAATATGTATTTGTTCCATTTTCCGCCGTTTTATAAAATATTTCCGATAGTTAATATCGAATTTAGCGTGGGGACGAGCTATCTTCAAGTTAGCGCGTGTAATGGAAATTGGAACAAATCGGAACACGAATCCCCCGTCACCTGTTTCCACACAACCGATATCAAGCGGAACTCCGTTGTCACGCCAAAATAATGTTTGAAGCTGCTCGCTCTGTCGGCCACACCGCGCTCGCCTCTGGTTCCGTGACGAGCTCGACACCGACTCAGTCCAGCCGTGAGGCGGCGGTCCTCTCTCTCTGTCTGTGTGAGACCCGTCGGCCGATGTATGTACTCGGGTTTGAATGTTTTAACTGTACCTTTTGTTTGGCCCAAGACGGACCAGGTATACCATTTTTTGGTAACATGAAAACTAATACCCTGTCCCCTGCATCCCCAAAACCGATATTCAGCGGAACTCCATTGTCACGTCAAACAAAATGAACTCATGTTCAAATCAGCTCGCTCTGTCAGGCCTGTTTGGTGCTTCTCTTGTCCCGCGTCGAACCCGACACCGCCTCGATCGTGAGCCAGCTTCCCTCCCTCTCTGTCTGTGCGAGACCCGTCGGTCGCCGTTCGTGTGAGAGGCCGTGCCCCGTGGCCTTCGTTCGGCACCTGCTTGCCACCTGTGGCCAACCTGGCGGGCGAGCTGAACTTAACATTAAGATCCATTGGGTTCCAAAATATAAGAATCGTTTGCATGTTTGTTAACACACCGAAAAATACCCTTATATTGTTGGATACTGTACTGCTGTAGGACCCGCAAGCGAGAGCTCAGAGCCCCGTAGCCGCTTCTGTTGTAGCTCGACGACGAGGGTGCCCCCAGGCACGATAGCGGCCGCCCCCCGCCACAACCTGCAGTGCTTATATACGTACGAGTACATCAGCTAGCGGTACTGCCCCTAGGCTGCTCCCCGGCCGGGGTGGAGCTTTGGCCTGCGGCTTCCCCAACACGTGTCAGAGCTCCCAGAGGAGTGCGGCG